>CM040837.1:27952274-28042274 GCA_022828995.1 Vimba vimba | reverse complement strand
CCATCCATCCATCCATCCATCCATCCATCCATCCATCCATCCATCCATCCATCCATCCATCCATCCATTCTTGATTCAAGTTAAGCTTAATCAGAAGCAGTTGTCTGTCTATCTGTCTGTCTATCTATCTATCCATCTATCTATCTGTCTGTCTGTCTGTCTGTCTGTCTATCTAACTATCAATCTGTCTGTCTATCCGTCCGTCCGTCCGTCCATCCATCCATCCATCCATCCATCCATCCATCCATCCATCCATCCATCCATCCATCCATCCATCCATCCATCCATCCATCCTTGATTCAAGTTAAGCTTAATCAGAAGCAGTTGTCCGTCTGTCTGTCTGTCTGTCTATCTATCTATCTATCTATCTATCTCTTCAATGCTTTTTCAGTGCTTACATTTTTTCAAAACTTTCAAACAACATTCGTAGTCTGCGTTTAAAAATGTTGCATTTCTTGTTAAAATTACATGATGTCAATAATAAAATGTCAATACATTCTAATTGTGTACGAATTGTCGAATATGTACATATATTTAATTTTAAGTTAATTAATAAAAAATATATATTAAAAAAGTAATTTAATACTGTATATAAATAATTACAATAGAAATTCAGCTACATGAATTGAATTTAAGTCTTTCTTGCAGTCCTGTCTGCCAGTGTTACCCAATTCAAATGTCAAATTCAGGAATTTAATTGGAATTTAAAAAATCATTCTCGATTCAATTCCGAATGGTGCACAACACTGCTCCCAGATGCTTCATACTCTCCATGGCCAGTGCCCAAACTAATTAAATCAATTACCATGATTAAGCTGTAATGGGTTCACAAGTTACAAATTAGTGTCTGCGGCCCTGTGTGTTCAGGCACCAATCATCGGCCAAGATGGGAGCCTTCGGATTGCTAAATTCAGGAAGCGAGTGCGTCACTGCATGCTTATTAAGCACCTGCACTGTCAGTCGCCACGAGATAATGATTACGCTTGGCCTTTTGTTTCCGACCTGTCAAATTAAGCGTGTGCCAACCACTGGGCTGCCGGAGAGCGTCCGCTGCCTTTACTGCCTTTATCTTCCTCTCATGCCAGCCTTATCTTAAGGAGGCTTGAGTGTCAAAGAAGTTGTGAGAGTAAGTGGATGAGAGGAAGGGGTCAACTAATACCACACAAGAGGTTGGGAAGAGGAACATACGGCTTTGGAAAATGGCAACTGGTGGACAGATTCGCCAGTTTGCAAAGACTGGGCAAAGAAAACATCTGAACAGTGGTTCACATAATTTACTCCACCTCAAGTCATTCTGAACACATACGACTTTTTGTGTAAAATTTTTGTCATTACTTACCCTCATGTTGTTCCAAACCTGTATGAGTTTCTTTCTTCTGTTGAATACAAAAGAAGATATTTTGAAGAATGTTGATAATCAAACAGTTGATGGGCGCCATTGATTTCTACAGTAGGAAAAGACAATACTATGGAAGTCAATGCGTGCCGTCAACTGTCTGGTTATCAACATCCTTCAAAATATCTTCTTTTGTGTTCAACAGAAGAAACTCATACAGGTTTGGAACAACTTGAGGGTGAGTTTCATTTTTTGAATGAACTATCACTTTAATTTTGATCAATTCTTTAGAAAGTAAGTCTGTATCTACAGTAATTTTACTGCTCAAGTAACTGTACCTTGATTTAAGAGTATTTAGATATTTGTACTGGAAAGCCAGATAAAACAACTCATTTTTGCAGTGAAATTTCAATTCTGCCTACCGTTGCTACCTCAATTCAAATTTATTTCAAATTCATCTGAAATCAGATTTCGTTCAATGTTTTTTTTATAGAATGACAACTTTACAAAAACAATTACTATACAATGGAATATACATATTTTTTTCCTTTTTTTTCTTTTTGGAATACACATATGAACATACCCCACCCTCCCACCCAATTACACACAGACCCGCATTAAGAATTCCTACAAGAGATGATTTAAATCACAGTCTAAATATAATAAATATAATACATAAAGGTGAAAGGGTTAAAAATGGAAGAAACTTAAAAAAAAAGGGAATAAAATAAAAGAGGGGAAAGGGGTAGCTACTCTGATATTGTTATAGTTGGTTTCTCAAAGAATGTCAAGAAGGGGCGCCATATTTTGTAAAATTTATTCTCAGATCCCTGGGTGGTGTAACGTATTTTCTCTAAATTCATACAGGACATAATGGCCCTAATCCAATGTGAGTGGGAAGGAGGAGCAGGATCTTTCCACTTGAGTAAGATAGCCCTACGAACCAAAATAGGAGGTAAAGGCCAATATTTTCAGCTTCACTTTAGGCAAGCCCAAATTCGGAGCAATGCCAAAAATGCCAGTAAAAGGGTTTGGTTCAATTTGATGGTGAAGAACTTCAGAAATCGTTTGAAAGACTGATGTCCAGAACTCGTTCAAGGTGGGACACGTCCAGTACATGTGAAAGAATGACGCAGGTGCGATCTGAAATCAGATTTGAAAGGTTTTCTCAATTCAATTCTGAATGCCGCACAACCCTGTCATAACAGTACCATATAAGTAGTCCATATGACTTTTGCGTTGCATTCTAATTATTCAGAAGCCATATACAGTAGTTTTGTTGGTCATGAGACATGTAAGAGCATCAAATCTAGTGCATTGCTTCTTGATGTGCTATATTTGTGATTTTTGGTGACTGAAATTTCAGTCTGTTTCTAATTTAAACTGTTGTATGACTTCAGAAGACTTGGATTTTAGTATGTGAGTTAGATTTATTGCGTGTTCTGGTCTCAGTATTTCATTGTCCACAGTGCTTTTACCAATACGTTCTTCAAGATTTCTCTTCCACGAAAGTAAGAAAATCAGCGGGTTTAGAACAACAAGAGGATGAGTAAACGATGACACAGTTTTCTTTTTGGTGAACCATCCCTTTTAAGGAACTACAGTACAGAAGGACAGAATGAAAGAGTGTGCGAGAAAAGAGAGACCCTTTGAACCGCAGCATTGGTAACAGTGAGTTTTCAAGCGTATATTTCTCTCTGACGCAGCGAGATCACAGCTTTGCTCCAGGGCTTTTTCTCCAGATTGCCTCTGAGTCACAAGACAGTGATTCTGCCAGTAACATGCTGAGCACACTTTCTAAACCTAACACTGCTAACCTTCATCATGTAGAAAACTGAACTCTGAAGATCTCAACCCTCTGCTTTCAAAGAACAGTGTTCCCCAAAATGAACATTCTGTCATCATGTCCTTCGAAATGATTTATGTTTCATCCGTGGAACACAAAAGGAGATATTTAGAGCAGAAGGTGAGATTCTCTTGACACCGCAACACAATATTATTAAAGTGCTATTTGAATAATAGTTATTCCCCAAGAGGACTGAGCTACTTGAGGAGAATAAGAGGTCTGGTAATGTGATATTTAGTATGCGGAGCACAGGAGGATTACAGGCGTCGCTTATTTACATAGCAAGATCTGGTGACTGTTGAAAGGCAAGAACAATCATCCTGTGACAGCCAGACAAAATTACTCAATTGGAAAATTGCTTGTGTGTTTAATACACTCAGCAGTCTTGCTCAATTTAATGGCAACAGTCTCCACGCTGCTTCTGATATATCAAAAACCCATCTAAATATTTAAATCAAAATCTTGATCAGCCAGAAAGAAAGTCTTACCGCCGCCATTTACCTTCAAATACTTTTTTTTTTTTGGAGTATTTTTAAGTATTTGTGCATATGTGTGAGTGCGCACAAGCTTAATGTCAGAACAATACCTAGAATATCAGTGCTGGATCTCGTCAAAGTGATGGATAACATGGGGAATATGAATATCTCCTGGCTGATTTATATGAGGCTTATTGAATTATCTATGGCTGATACTTATTTGCATGTCAAACACAGAAGCCAAAGCTTTTCTTCTGGTGCAACTTTGCACACAATAAAACATCCTCTCCGTTCTGTTAAACACATCAAAACATCATCCACATAACCGAACATTAGGGCTGGCCAATATATTAAATGTTCATGATGATATAGAGTATTGTGGTGATTTATGGTGATATAAAATAGAACATTGCACTTATTTTAATGCACTTTTTGTCTAAGGACAGTGTCAGTCGACTAGCTGTTTTCAGAGTTGGGAAATTCGAGTCATTGCCGGTTCAAATACATTTCAATAAATCGATTCAGAACTTTTTGATTAAATAAATCCAGCCTTGGTGAGAATAAGAGACTTCTTTCCAAAAAATTGTACTGACCCCAAATTTTTAAACGGTAGTGTGTGGGGGGGTAATTATTGCTGTTTGTTACTATGCATTATTTTATTGGTGCATTTACATGAAAATGATCAAATATCAGGGTTATTATAAAATTAAAGCCATAAAAAACAAAAAAACAAATTGTTGTTGCTTGGAATGAAATAAATGTGAACTTTTATTTCAGCAAGTTGCCAAGGCAGTTTAGTACTTGATGTACTAAAACAACTAAAACTGTAATAAAAATGTATATAAACTATATAGACAATTTAAAATAAACTTGTAAAAATGGCAAAAACACACAGCAAAATTACTAAAACGTTAACTAAATTTAAAATGGAAAATAAAAAACTACTACTTCCTTGTGCTAATTTAGCCAAAAACAATGCCTTCATTATTTTTAACTATTTTTTTTTTATTGCGTTTTAGTTTTTACATTAAATATTTTTAATCTACTTGGGAATTTTTTTTTTTTTTAAGACAAACATAAATATAGAGATTCATATCAAATTCATCACCTGCCAGAAAAAACTTACCAGCTGTTCACCCAAACTGAACAGCTGGCAAAGTATTCTGATATAAATTTTGTGCATAATTTCCATTATGTTCATCGTGTCGCTATACTACCTATTTTTGTACATACACTTTATATCCACAGTGCTCGCCTGTTATGATTAAGCAGGAAGATTCATTTTTCGGGTGATGATAGAACCGTCCTCCACGGTTGCCTGGTGAGACACTTGGCAAACGTCGCCCCACCCCCTCCCACGCATCTCATGCTCTCTTCTGGTGCGCCCACCCATCGTCTATGGGGTCCAGACTGCATCCTGGAGCTTTACGTCTTTATGACACCATCCCAGCTAACAAAAATATGTTTTGCTAATGTTCCAATTAAATTACGAAAATGTTTTGTTCTGAGAACATTCAAAACATATATATTTTTAATGTTTTTAAAATGATCAATTAAGGAATTGTTTTCTTTAATTTTGCACCAAGTATGGGAACATTAAATGGGATTTAGATGGAAAAATGGGATTTTCACTATAATTGGCTCAGATCATCTTCAGATCATGCTGGCTAAAAGTTATTAAAAGCTTTTTGCGAAACACAATTTCGAATAACGTGCAAACAAATGTAAAAAAGAGCACGTCAAATTGGATGCAAGGCTATATTTCTGCAACGCTTTCGAATATTGACACAAATCTTGGTACATGTCATCACAAGCATGACCTGAGGCTCCATGCAGTGTTTTGGCACAGTGCCACCTACTGGTCAGGAGATATGAAAAATGGCTATGTTTGCTGATAATAATAATAATTATAATAATAATTTGTTACATTTATATAGCGCTTTTCTGGGTCCTCAAAGCGCTTCACATATGGAAGGGGGGAATCTCCTCAACCACCACCAATGTGCAGCATCCATCTGGATGATGCGACGGCAGCCATTTTGCGCCAGAACGCCCACCACACACCAGCTTATCGGTGGAGAGGAGACAGAGTGATGAAGCCAATCAGTATATATGGGGATGATTAGGAGGCCATGATAGACAGGGGCCAATGGGCAAATTTGGCCAGGATGCCGGGGTTAAACCCCTACTCTTTTTCCAAAGGACATCCTGGGATTTTTAATGACCACAGAGAGTCAGGACCTCGGTTTAACGTCTCATCCGAAGGACGGTGCTCTTTGACAGTATAGTGTCCCATTCACTTTACTGGGGCGTTAGGACCCACACAGACCACAGGGTGAGCGCCCCCTACTGGCCTCACTAACACCTCTTCCAGCAGCAACCTGTTTTTTCCCAGGAGTCTCCCATCCAGGTACTGACCAGGCTCAGCCCTGCTTAGCTTCAGTGGGCAACCAGTCTTGGGCTACAGGGTGATATGGCTGCTGGCTAATAACTTCTGAAAGCTTTGCCCAAAAATCATACAACTTTTAGTTCAGTTCAGCATACTGAGTCGAAAGATACCAATTATCCCACATCAGCCATTTTGGGGCATTTTTTGAATAATTTTTGCCTATTTTAATGAAACTGTCCTGTATAGGTTCCTTGAGTCACACCGAGAACAATGATACCAATTATGTTACATTTGGTCGAACTTACTGTCCGCCATTAAATTTTTTTTTTGAAAACCTGCTTTTTCAGAAACTCCTCCTAGACCGTTTTTATTTTTAAAGCTTTCTGATTGAACCAAAACTGTTCTCGAATAACGAACGCATCAACAAATTTGATGGCTTGGTGCTAAGCTGATTCTGTAACTGCATGCCGCGAAAAACACACAAAACACATCTAAAACGGGAAAGAGTTTAGAGATTGACTATATATAGATTTGACAAGAAATCTGAGGTGTATTTTTACACACTGCCGAAAGCTAAAGAACAGAGAAGCAAATGGACCGCTGCAATTCACAGAGACTGCAGGCAGTGAAACGTGGATTTGCAGTTATCATTTTGTGTCAATATGCTGGAAATGGGTAAAATCATACCCTATTTATTGTATTGTTCAAATATTGTATTGACAACTCATCAATTAAATATGTACCATCGTATATTCTGCCTAACTGGACGTTTTTAAATAAACACTGACGAATCTGACACTGATCACCCGGATTTAGACCTAATATTGTATTTATATAAAGCGTTCACAGGCAAATTTGCTTTATGTATTTCCCCGGGATCGAAATCAGGGACATTTAAATGTCAGGAAACACGATTTCTGGCTGCATGTGTATCACTGGATCTTTGGTAAGTTGTAAGGAACACTAAATCGAGTCCAACCTTTAGTTTAAACTGATAATTATTTGTTTCACTCACGTTTTCACAGTTTCCCCAGTTAATTCCAGTCATGAAGCAGCTCCTCTGCCACTCAGTCCGGCTTTTCCCGGAAGGGAAGTGATGTCAATGCATACCCTCTATTGACACTAAACTTTGTACGTACGTGTCATTGTCTGCTCCCACTGACCACACAACATCAATTTGGTAACAGCGCCCGAATTGGTCAAAAGTGATAAGCAATTGAATCATATTACAAGTGATTGTTATGTGATTTTTCAGCCATTTTGACTAAAATAATATAAAAATGCCTTCAATTACTCATTGTTGCATTAAAAAGAGCTTAAGTACTAATCTCAAAGATCATAGCTCATTATTTTTGTTCATTAAATGACTCACACTAAGTCAGACAACAGATTTTTGAGTTATTCTTACACGTACGCCATCTGGAAAAACCATCATTCTCAGCGTGAACGATCTTCCTTTACCAAAGGCACACAGTATGAAGGAGAGAAACCACATTCATTGTCTCTCCACAATCCTGAACACTGCATAACGCTGTTCTCTCCTCATCTGTAACTCTGACACTTGTAGCTCGCAGCAGAGAATATTCCCCGCAACAGATCGGCAGGGACGCATAAGTGCATCTCTTGAACCGTCTTTGTGCACAGACTCTATGTATACACAACACATGTTCAACATCGGGATGCTCAGGTCCAACGGCGCCCGCAGCCATGCTCATATCGTAAGACATCTGCTTACATCAACTCGATCGGGAATCGGAGAGAGAAAGAGAGAGAGATTTTTTTTAGATATTAGTGGGTGGATTTAATAAATCGCTGAATATATTGAAACAAGAAACATCTTCGGGCTATAATTGCTTTCCCTTCCTCTCATGTGTCCACCATACATAAAACAGTCTCTCGGCTTCGCAGTGGTTCAGCAAACCTCTCCATCTTCTCACTGTACTTAACCTTTGCCACAGCACTGCTTCTATTCCTGGCAGGTTTTCAGCACATCACCGGCAGAGATGCATTGCATAGCAGTCTATGTTTTCATTTAAATTCCAGCAGCTGGGTCATCCTGATCTCTATTTGTGCACTAATGGCTCCGGTTATTAATGCATTGTTGCAGGCAAAAATGTGTGATAGGGTCACGATGCAAACCTCCTCGTTACGGATGATCAACACACTACTGGGTACATCGCAACAAACCTGTCAGGAACATATGTCACTTCAAAATCAAAAGAACATGTCATTTGATTTTTGCTTTTTAGGATCTGATTTTTCACATTGTGAAAAGTAACAATAAATCATGCAATGCCAAGTTGCATTAATGTCATCCAAATCAATAAATATATATATCACATAATAAAATATCTTAATTTCTCAATTCTCATTCTCATTACTGCAATACAAAAAAATAAAAATAAAAAAACACAATAAATTATTTTAAATGTAAAATATTTATATGTGATGGCAATTGTGTTGCACTAAATATGGTTTTGACTAATTAAAAAAAAATGCATTTTTACAGTTTTACAATATTAATGAGAATGTTATGAGAATCATCACTGAAAATAATGGAAATTACAAAAATATATATTTAAAAAAATGTCCAGTGGAGAAATGTGCTTAATTGTCATGAAAAATAATGCATAAATAACATAAAAAATAAACAATATATACTTGATTTATTATGTAAAATGATATACATAACTTTTTTGTTAATAATTTGTTTTATTAGTCTAAATTATATTCAGTGCAACAAATACAGCCATCATATATGAATACTTTACATTTAAAATGATATATAAGATATAATATATATAAAGTTATATACATTCTAATGTGAACTGTAACCCAGACACGTTTTTTAAGAAATTCACCTTATTAGGAATTAAATTAATACTGTATTTGTGTTTCAATCTGTATAAAAGTCCATTTTTACAAAATATAGGCCTATATCTTTTTGCCGCACATATTTGAAAGCAACGATCTGAGATATTAACGCAAAATGAACATTCTTGAAATTCTTGCATTCCTAACAAATGACCACCTTTAATTTCCCAGGAAAGGAAACATTGAAACCTACAAACATGTCGTCTGATCACTTTCTTTTCTATATTAATTGTTTTGTGTTCAGCTGGATCGTAGGACTGCACAGACATCAACATAAATTACGTAATGATTACATAAGGAATTGTCCAGCAGTTATGTGCATTACCACACAGTTCATGCAGTTATAATCCATCTCCTGTGTGACACCAACAGGCCAAACTCAGTGAGTAATCTCCATTATGTCCAAGCACTTCCAGGACCGGAAACCACAGCGGCCCATAACGGGTGTCAGTCTGAACAGTGTCACGGCTTCAGCGGATCTCTATTAGATGGACAGCACATATTAAAGAGGAATGAGAGACAGAAAGCCAGTGTAGAACAGAAAATGTGTTTGAAGGAGAACGAGAAACAAGAACAGCAACATCCAGTGTTATTGGATGGTGTCGACACAGCGGAAAGCACTTCATCTGATGAGATAGATTGAAATGTGCGGACTCTTCAAACTTCAAACGAGAGGCTTTGATACGGGTGCCGAGGGTGATGAATTCGAGGCCGCCTGGTGTCATTTCACTTATTCTTTTAGATATTGTCAATGATAAACTCCTGTCCTGCAGAGTGGCCTTCAAAACACATTTACTTCACCATCATTCACAGGCTGTCGGCTGGGAATAAAGCAAGCTTGGAGAGGATGAGAATGACAAAGCACTGCAAGACATTACAAACTCTCAGCTGCACTTTATACACATTATGAGAATAATCCCAAAATAATTCTGTCATTATTTACCCATTTTGTTCCAAACCTATATTTGAGGGGGTTTTTATGTGGAAAACAACTTGCAGCTTTTTTCCACACAACAACAGTTACCATAAAAAAAAATAATAATAATCAAATAAACTGCAACACTTTACAATAAGGTCTCATTTGTTAACATTAATAAATAAATTAACTAACATGAACTAACAATAACAATTTTTTACATCATTTATTGAGCTTTGTTAATGTTAGTTCACCAAGCATTAACTAATGTTAAATAAAACATTTGATTTGAAAAATGTATTAGTTAATGTTGAGATTAACATTGACTAAGATTAATAAATGCAGAAGCATTATTCATCGCTAGTTCATGTTAACTATTGTAATTAACTAATGGTAACAGATGAAACCTTATTGTAAGGTGCTACCAAATAAAAAATACCATAAAAGTGGTCCATTACTAAATGCACTATATAAATTGTCAACATTTGGGATTAATGCTGGTGCACCATTTTTGAATATGACTGCAAATGACATTTAATAGCTTTAATGAACAGCAAGATTCCCAGAAAATAACTTATTTTTCAGTTTTGTTGCACAAGATCATGTGACTTGTAGTGCATGATATAGTGCATAACTTGCAAGGACTAGTTTTATGTTTTTTTTTTAGTCCTTTTTAACTATAAACTGGCATATAAATATAAATAACTAACACAATTTACATTTAATCATTTAGCACACATTTTTATCTGAACATTACATGCAGTTTATCAGAATACAGTAGGAACAACATGAGTAAGTAATAACAGAATTAAACTATTTTTATTTTACTTAATCCCAGTAGAATGGAACAAATTAACCTCCAGTTTAAACCGATCATCTAGTCACATGGCATTTATGCCTCAGGTGATTGGCTAAAAAAAGGATGTGGAACTGAATTCAGATTCCAAAACTCATACTAGTCTTGCGGCCAATGAATTTACAACAAAATCACTAAGAAACACTCTGCAGACACCAAAAGCAGGGCAGCTAATGTCTGAGAATATAAACGGCTTCTCACTTCAATAATAATGTTATAGTTAGAAAATCTGCAGACTCACCATCATCACTACCTGTGTGTTACGGTATACGAGAAGACCCCTAATCATAAGCGCTGCAAACAGGGAATGACCATTATAATTGCAATATCCTGACCACAGTTCACAATTACGCTGCACATAAAGGTATGAAAAGACATTAACCCTGCTCATTAAAACCAGCCCTTTTTCAATAGACACGAAGCTGATGAAGCCCTTTGTCATAGTAAATCACTAAAGCTCTCGGGGACGTGTTCTTTGAACCTGAAATTGCAGTGAAAGGACATAAAACTGGCCCCTGAGCAGATCCCAGCAAAACCAAATATGGGTTTAAAGTCACAATTACCCAGATTTTCTCTTTTAATACACTTTCCTGGTCTTAAAGGGATAGTTCACCCAAAAATCACCCTCACCCTCAATTTGTTCCAAACCTGTATGAATTTATTTTAAAATGAATTCCGTAGTATTTTTCCTCCATACTACAAAAGTCAATGGGGCCCTGGGCCTATTTGGTTACCCATATACTTGACAATATCTTCTTTTGTGTTCAGAAGAAGAAAGAGACTCGTATGCTTTCGCTCATAAATGTCATAAAGCTGGATTTTCAGCATCATTACTCCAGTCTTCAGTGTCACATGATCCTTCAGAAATCATTCTAATATGATGATTTGCTGCTCAAAAAATATTTATGATTATTATCAGTGTTGAAACAGTTGTGCTGCTTCATATTCTTGGGGAGAATTCTTCAAGAATGGGAAGTTCAAAAGAACAGCATTTATTTGAAATAGAAATCTTTTGTAACATTATAAATGTCTTTACTGCCACTTTTGATTCATTGAATGCATCCTTGCTAAATAAAAGCATTACCTTTACAATGCGAATGTTAAAATACATTGAACACTTAAGCAAGTTAAATTGTATTTTTGTTAAACTCCAATTAGTTCTATTAACATTAGATGTTTAAACCTAAGAGACAGCACTAATATTAATGTCTTTCTACGCTCTCAGTAATTATATGGCATTTGAAAAATGATTTTCCAAAATAACACGGCAAGATCTAGTTCCTTAAAACAGTATAACATGCTAAAGCAACACTAAGGTCATGGGTTTGATTCCCATGAACGCTAAATAGTCGCTAGAAAAGAATCTGTTAAGTGCATAAATGTAAATACAGTTAGGGTGAGGAAAAGCTGCTGTTCCTTCCCTGTAGTCGAATCAATCTGAACTCCTACAGGTTTATGCAAAACCTTTGTTTGTAGAGATCTAATCAATTCTCAATAAACTCAGAGTGCGAGTCCATTTCTCATGCGAATAACTGGAGAGAAAGTTATCAGAGACACACAGTGAATCACTGTCTTAGTTAAACAGATAGTCTCATTTTTATATCAGTCATTTTCAGACTTGAAATTCATAATATGCAAATGAAACATTAAGCTACCAATCCGAGTTACCAATACACCACGACGATGATTCAACGAGAGGACACGTTCCCACCTTGGGAAAATGATGGCCATTCATACCCACTCATGGCCCTAGATGCCACTCATCCACCAAGAAACTCTTTCACATTCAGATAAGTGTACTTCATTATGACTAAGTGTCACCAACTCTTCCCAAACCACCCACAGTGAGATTTATAACCCTGGATGTGTTGATACTGTATGTGCTAACAGAACTACAGTGAAGTCCAAAAGTCTGAGACATACTGCTGATTTTTCAGATTGAATGCAGATTGATTGAACTTTTTTTCATTGCAAATTATTTTCTCAGCATAAAAATGTAAGTACAAAACATCCCTGGAGCTACACCTTCACCTAATCATGTTCTCCAGCACGATTTGAGATCTTGAGCTTCAGTGAAATTAAGAACCTGACCTTTCGCGAAATTTGACTCTTTTTACATCCTAACCTTTTCTTGTTTTACATTTTTTTAATGTGGTTTCAGACTCTTGGACTCAATTGTACATGTATTCACCTCATGCTATTTCATATGAACAATTAAAAGGATCAAAAGCCCAAATAGATCCTGATGTTGATTGAATGTACTGCAAATGCCAGAAAAGAACAGAAATATGCACTAGGCTTTACACACGACCAAATCTAATAGAAAATATTTAACAGCAAGTGGTGCAATTCAAAAAGTCAAACGCAGGGCTTGAACATTACGAGATGCATTTGTGAATTCTGGATAAATGGCGCTGTTAAATTAAACCAATTTGACTCATCCTGACTGCTGTCATTTGGTAATGGCATCGTATTTGTCTTCCATCAGAGGGATTGACTGTCACACTTGGTGCTTGTCAAACACAGGACAAGCGTGCATCTATAATGTGCAACGAAATGGACTTTGGGATTGAAATTGAATCCCGCTCACGAAGATTTGTCAGTTCTCGGGACAAAACAAGCATAAGAATGAACATGAGTCACAGTAATTAGATAGCTATGACGTGAAATAAAACATAAGATGAAAAAACAACAACGCTATTGCCGTAGTACAGAGATTTCATATCAAATACATATATCTCATATTAAACATAAAAAGGTGCACACCATAGTACTGTTTATCTACACGCTAAACTACAAAATATATTAAATAATTGTGAACATGAATATGCAGTAAGGTGAATACATTTTAGAAGTTCAATATATTGAATATTTAGGGCTAAGGGCTGTCAATTTAATCAAATACAAATGATTTTACAATTAAATAAATTATATAAAAAATAAATGCAATAGTAGAGGTTTCTGACCATCAAAACAATTCAAGATAATTTGTACCATCACGTTTTATGAATGTTCGATGGGAACACACTGCACCAAACAATGCAGAAGAAGATATTTTTAAGAACAAGAACAACCTTGGACCCCATTAACTTTCATTTTATGGACAGAAAAAAAAACACACAATTTAAAGACATTTGAGCATATGGAAAGAACATGTTGTGTGTGAAAAGACTCTAAATCCACCTCAAGTACAAACACAACTGAATTAATTTGTGTTGCCTGCAGAATGATCAAAATAAACAATATATTGATTTCTAAAGCCACTTTTATCCATTCAGTGCTTTGCCACAATAACATTTCATGCTGTTCCAAACGGACTTTCTGACTTTCTTTCTTCTGCAAAACACAACAGAAGATATTCTGAAGAACGCAGGGAACCGAACGACATTGGACCCCATTGACTTTCATTGTAAAGACAAAAACACTGAGACATTGTTTAAAATATCTTCTTTGCATTCCACTGAAGAAAGAAAGTCATTCAATTCTGGGAATGATATGCTATATCTGAGCAAATATTTTCAAATAATTGTGAGTACTTTAATTACTAAATCTGCATATCATATAAATACTTTTTTTTTTTAAATAAGCCCTATAATATTGTACAATATATAAGAAAATATCATGAACAGAAATATGCAGCAGAAAAAAAAGCACTATGGTGGATGATGGTTATGCACTGAAATATCCACCGATATTATTTTATCTTCTCTCGTTCGTGCTCAGTCCACAAGCTGCAATCCTACTAGCCCTGATCTGATTTGGGCAGCCCGTACTAGCGCAGTACTTCACTGACTCACAGGACACACGTCCACTGCGTGTTTCTGTTTACACAACATCCCTTTCAAGCTAATCTTTGATTGGTTAAAAACATGCATTCAGAACCTCATTTCGCCTGCATTCTCTGATTAAACTTCCAGCACAACAAAACAAAACTGCAAAAAGCAGAAAAAGAAAACAGCATGCACACCAACATTAGTTGGAAATACTTACCGTAGTTCATCTGTAGTTGAGAGTGTTCATGCTGTCTAGGAATGAAAGATTCTTTCTCTTTTACTATAAAAGGAGAAGGAAAAATGCAGTCTGCGTTCCAACTCTATCTGATCCCTCAACAGGCTCTGGAGCTTCTGGAGTGCTGGCGGCACATTTGATGATATGAGCAACAGGCTTCAGCTCCCTCCCTCTTTACACACACATCAACAGCTCTGACATCAGAGGTGGGATGTGCCATTATTCTAAGAGCTTTTGAGAGATATCCATAGCAACCAACCACCGTAGGAAGGATTCCTTCTTTCCGAGCAGGAACTGACGGGCACATATGCATCCCCTTCAGCGCGGAGTGATTTTCAGAGGGTTTCATTGTATCATTATCATTTAGATGGCTCTACATCCGCTCAACATATGCTTGAGAACTGCATACATTTCTGGATATGTGCATGACTTTTAAACGGCGCAATGGGAGAACAAATATTTGAAGTGTCTGTTGTTGAGAATTTTTTTTTTTTTCAATTGAAATCAAAATTGACTAGGGCTGCCCCATAATAGTCGACTAAACGTTAGTAGATGAGTAGAGGCTTAGCCGACCAAAATTTTAATAGTCGGTTAGACGGGATAAATGTGTGCTATTATTAGATGCATTTCTAAGTGTTTGTGCAGAGTGTGTAAGCTAAAATATTAGCACGCTCACTGCATGACATGGAGGCGCTAGAAAAATCTTTTGTTGGGGCCAGCCCTAAAACTGACCTAATCTTCTTTAAAGAAATATTCCAGGTTTAGTTCAAGTTGAGCTCAAATCGACAGCATTTAAGCCATAATCTTGACCACATTTGTAATTTACACTTGTCCCTTTATCTTACTATACTAACCTTTTCTCTGGAAAGTTATAGCCCTATATTTTACTTTGTCGCTATGATTATAAATTAAACAGCTTTTCAGCTCAAATAGTGCACAAGTTTTAACAGAAGTGTTTTATAAGATTTTATACTACATGGCTGTTGAATGCTTGAATCTGATTGGTTGACGAAAGTTCTAAGGTGTGCAATTATTTTTACACCTAAAGTAGTTCCAGGCAAGTTTTGACAGCATTGCAGTTTCATATCACTTCTCCAAAGGAGTTCAGTTATTTCAAAGGTCCTTACAGACAACAACAGCAAAAGAACCAAAACCCACGACACTGACCAAGCAAATAAATAAATAATTATAACAGCGCTGTTCTTTAAGCAGATAAACTTACAGTTTCGCTAATTTACACAAGCTCTCTCTCTCTCTCTTTCTCTAATAAATGCATTGGTCTTCTATCAGTGGCTCAAGCCTCCATTACTAGCTCTAAAATGACTTTTGGAATTAGCAACGAGGCGTGGGATGAGATGTGTAAGAAATCAGTCCTGCACACAAGAGGGTTCTAAGGACAAAAACCTGACAAATGTCTTGAAATACAACATCTGAACAATGTCCTGAGGTGTGGTAACCGTAGTATAAGTGGAATAATTGATTCTAGTCCATTTTTGTTTTTTTAGTTATAAAAGAAACATTATGCAGAAAATGTTGTTGATTAAGCTGATACTGTGAACGATTCATCTGTGAAGAAAAAAAATGACATCATAAACTCTAATAAAAAAAACAACACATAACTTGCTCCAATTTTTTTTTTTTTTTTAATGAGTTTCCTTACCAGCCCCCTTATTTTATAACTCCTACCTTCCAAATACCTGTCATAGCGACTAATATTAAAACTAATATTGAAAAGTGTGCACTGTGCAATAGTACTCCAAATAAAGTTTAATTTTAATATTTACATCAGTAAGTCTCAAGTGATATTAAATATTTAATTTAATATTTACATCAGTAAGTCTCAAGTGATATATCAGTAAATATGTTAATGGATTTGTAGCATACTTAGTGTGAAATAAATGTATTTGAAATACATTTTGGAATAGTTTTTTTACATGCAGCCAATGCCGCCATGAAAAAACAACAACAGAATAAACAAAAAAAGCAAAACTATTTTGTTTTACAACCCACAGCTTTAGGAGAATTACCATTTAGAGTATTAATATGTTAATATACAAGCAACCCTAATGGTTCCTTTGAACCACCAGAAACAGAACATCTGACAAATCCTCTTAGAAGACCAAGAAGGGAAAGAGTTTAAAAAAACGGTACAATTATTAGAGATGAACAGTGTTCGGTATGCTCGGCACGCATGACGAATAGCCACAGGGCTTTATCTCTGAAGCGCTACCTGTGTTAGCGGCCCTCATTTCCTATTGATCCACCTGTGTTGAACAGTATCTGTGTGCCGGTCGACACCGGACTTTAAAAATCAGCAGCCACCAATTACTCTCAGATCATGGGTATTAAGTCTTTTGGTGACAGTTCAAACAGCGTAAGTGGAGCTAGCTCTTACAGCACATTTTAATGGATTTCTTTGATTTTTCTTCAGAAACAAAATGAATACAGATAAACTATCTTTTTGCATGGCTGGTTGCTCTAAGTCTGATCACGTAGAAAATGATCATGAATTGAGGTATTATTCATGTCTGTTGCACAAATGGTGGAGGACAAGTTACACACCAAAGTGTAATCCTTATGAGGATTTCTGCAAAAAAGTTGCTAAGGCAAGCACTACTGATAAATAATAATAACATCTGAAGAGGGAAAGGAGAAAACAAATTCTTATTTCTTCTCACAGCACCAAGGAGAATTGAATCAATACCGTAAGATGAATTATCCATGTTCTAAATAATCAGAGACTTGTTCGGCTGCCTCGAGCCACCGGTGAGTGAAGGAACAGAAGATTGCTGAGACAGAGGCAATAAAAGAGGTGACAGGTCAAGTCATTGCAAGCTATCATTGAGATGAACACCTCTGGGCTACTAATGCGTCACATGAGCCTTACAATAATGATATCAAGTTTACAGCAACTTCTGCAACTCTGATAAATGTTCATTTTCTCCACATCACATTGCTCCAAACCCGTATGACTTTCTTCTGTCCCATATGGGGAAATAAATATGATCCGAAAAAGATAAAATATTGAGAGGCAGGTCTGTGCCTAACATTAACTCACTTAAGTTAACATTAACTCAAATATCCACTCATTACAACCAAGGTCTCCAGAAGAGCATCTCTGAACACACAACACGTCAAAAGGGGGTCAAACACATACATGCAAAATTTGTTTCATAAAAAATTCAAGTGTATATTAAAATGGCTATTTTTATATTTTTCAACAATATAAATATATTTAGCTTGAAAAGGTATGTAAGCATATATTAGTTTCCTACTGGTATTGAGAATTGAATCCACAACCTTCGGGGTCTGACTCTCTCACCATTAGGCCATGACTGCCCCCTAAATATAGCACATATACGTTTTAATCAATCCCACTGTTTGATATTCTGTGCAGCGTGAGGGTTTGTTCAACAGGAGGAGAATCTTTGAGACAGACTCTCTGAAGTTAATCCATCTAAGGTAGTTGATATGCAGAGAAGATGTTGGCTTTGATGCTCTCTTAGGGCTGATTTGGGGCTGAACTCTATTTGGCATCATTGTTTTCAGTCTTATGCAAGAAGTTCCAATTCATCATGAGAAGACAATTTTTGGGCATCCTCGCAGATCTCAATATTGAACATCATAACTAGACGTGATGCTATAAGAATCCAGCCACAAGCAATTTGTCTGTCCACACCAGATGCGCCGACTACGAGATGCGACAAAATCAATGAAAAATCACAGCCTTGCAGAAGAGCGTGTGGGCGGAGTCTTTCTGTAAGTGCACTGCACTCGTAATGAAATGAATACATTATCAAATTCATAATTATTACACCAGTTTAGCATTATTAAAATGCATACTGAGTGACTGAAATGATCTTTGTCATAGAATACACTTGTTTGTTCACAGTGAGTTCACAGTTTGAATGTTCTAGTTTCCTTTAATTTATTTTCAATACCTGAGGTGAGTTAACCATTATCACTTTTCAATTCCGAATAATTTAGGCATATTTTATTTATAATGTCCATATTTGCTTACATATGAAAGAAATTTCCCTCTCAGCTATTGCCATAAATAATAGAGGAAACTTTCCAACTTGGTACATTAGTACAGTTTGTACCGTTTAAAAATTAACAACAGGGTGAAAAATATGCAGTCAAATTTCTATTTATTGATCAGGTCTAACAACACAACCAAAAACTAAAGTTCACAAAGTAAACTTTGAATTGCATTTCTCATGTAAAAATTGTATTATGGCAATGTGGAAAATGATTATAAAATTACAAATGTATGAACATTTCAGTTACAAACTTCTATCAAAATCCTCTGAATGGATCAATAACATTTCTTGTAATATATTAAAATGTTCCATCACTGAAGTAATGTTAACTTGCTGTTGATTCACTGTTTGTTAATGTGATTACACTGTTGCATAACACTTTTTGATAACACTTTATTTTACAGTGTCCTTGTTACATATGTTACATGTACTTACCATAGTAATAACTTTAAATTATGCATAATTACATGCAACTAACCCTCAACCAAATCCTAATCCTACCCTAACTCTATAGTAAGTACATGTAGTTGCTTAATATTACTCAGTACAATGACACCTTAAAAGAAAGTGTAACCCAATTTTTATTCACTAAGAAGAACCAGTTCATAAGAGTAATTTGTTCTTGAATTGGACTTTACCAGTCATGTTGTAATGTGTACTATCACATTAAATTTATATTGCAAACTCGGATAATGCAAACTGACTCATATAAAATAAAAAATCGTTCCAATAACGATTGTGATTAATTGGAAAATCTATATTTTTACCCAGACCTACTTCTATAAATCTCCATAAGCATTTCAGAAAATCTAGAGCAATAACACAAATCAATAATGTTTGCATTTGAATAATTTAAATCAGCCAAACAAATAAAGAAAGACTCACCCACAATTCCCCAACAAGGTCTGGGGGTGGAGTTAAGATTAAGGGGGTGGGGTTATGATTAGGCAATCAGGAAGCAGCCCCAGCAAGGGGGTAATGATTTGGCAGGGAGTCAAAATTAGGCACAACATCGTAATCAGACAGCCTCTTCAAGCAGCACCTCTCTGCTGAAGTCAAAGAAAGATAACATTCAATCAATCGTATCTGACCATGGACTGAGACTGGCATTGTTGGAATCTATGCTGACTTGCTCAAACTCAACAAGGACTGTTGTAAAACACAATGACCTGAATAAAACACAAAAAATGACAGCTGACCTCGAAGCACAGCTGCCTCGACAACAGTAGAGTTTTCAACTGTATCGAGTCAGTCTAGGTTTCTGTATTTTAAGTTATTATCAGAGAACATTGCTATAAGCAATACCATGATCTAGAAAGAGTTCCGAATATCAACAATATAAAGTCAACACTGACTGATATTCAGCCCAATAATACGATTGCAATTGTGACTGGTTTTAAACAACAGATCAATAAACAAAGAAGTTAATATTAAGAAACTTACGTTTTAGACATTTTTTGCTTCGATTTCTAATGTAAATTGATCCAAACATAATATCGGCAGAATTGTCGCACTTAGCAAAAGTGTTTAGTTCCTGAATTAATCAGTTAAACAGAAGCCATATCACCCTGTAGCCCAAGACTGGTTGCCCACTGAAGCTGAGCAGGGCTGAGCCTGGTCAGTACCTGGATGGGAGACTTTCTGGGAAAACCAGGTTGCTGCTGGAAGAGGTGTTAGTGAGGCCAGTAGGGGGCGCTCACCCTGTGGTCTGTGTGGGTCCTAACGCCCCTGTAAAGTGAATGGGACTCTATACTGTCAAAGAGCACCGTCCTTCGGATGAGACGTTAAACTGAGGTCCTGACTCTCAGTGGTCATTAAAAATCCCAGGATGTCCTTTGGAAAAAGAGTAGGGGTTTAACCCCGGCATCCTGGCCAAATTTGCCATTGGCTTCTTCCCATCATGGCCTCCTAATCATCCCCATATATACTGATTGGCTTCATCTCCTCTCCACCAATAAGCTGGTGAGCGGTGGGCGTTCTGGTGCAATATGGCTGCCATCGCATCATCCAAATGGATGCTGCAGATTGGTGGTGGTTGAGGAGATTCCCCTATATCCATATGTAAAAGTGCTTTGAGTAACGGGAACCAACCCACAAAAATCCACTTTGCCATTATTGCAGCGTTTAGGAGAGCTTGTATTACATTAAGTGGTTTTACATGGTTAATGAGGGACTAAAGGATCGGTCTGGCCACACTAAAGACTGTAGATTCATATAATTACAGTGACATGGTGATCAATATGCATGCAGAAAATCGTGAATCACAGAGTATGTTCAGGAATACAGTTTATATTGTCAGTTTTTAGGAGG
Organism: Vimba vimba; assembly: GCA_022828995.1. Taxonomy (NCBI): domain Eukaryota; kingdom Metazoa; phylum Chordata; class Actinopteri; order Cypriniformes; family Leuciscidae; genus Vimba; species Vimba vimba. Next base: position 28,021,220 of record CM040837.1, on the reverse strand, counting down.
GCATTAGCATATAGAATAGACATGAACAAAGACACTGCAATTTTGATTGATATTGGCAAGTGTTTGGCTCAACAACAACTGTGATACAGCATGCTCATTCTAAAAGTCAAGAGCATTTGAAATGTGGAAAAGGTTAACAAATGATGATGCGCTAACACATCACAAGTGGTTTGCATCGCAAAGTCTTGTGCAGCCTTGAACCGTATGCTCTAATCATAAAATGAGATTGAAAATGCCAAAGTCATTACAGGCACGTTGGAATCGAGTGCATGATTTATCTGTTTATCAAAGTCTCACCGTTTCCTCTCTTAAATACAGTTTTAATGACATGATTAGCAGGCGATATGGAGGCTCATGGTAGTTCCACATAAACAGCAGTGTCTCCATCCGCAGAGATGAGATTGGCATCTCAGAATGAAATCTATCTGCCAATTCAAAAGGAACAGGAGCAGCGTCTCTCAATGATACTGAGCATTAGGATTCTTCTTCCAGCCGGTCTACACAAATGACTTTTGTCTGCCAAAATCGTGTGGGGAAGCCAGAAGAGCCTGTAATCTGGAAATAGCATCACACCTCAATATCCTCCTCCCCCCACCTCTCCCATTTCACACCTTCTGTTGTAGATTCGGGGAAAAATCCCAAGATTTAAAGGGTAACTAAACCCTAAACCAACTTTTTTTTAGTTAATGATCTGTAAGAATGGGGCTTTATTAGTGCTGTTCATTTATTCAAGTACATTTTTTGACATTTGTGTTTAAAGTGTTTTAATTTTACAAAATATGGTGTAAAAACGTCTGAGTGCTGCCCTCTTCAGGTTGAACAGTGGCTACTGCAGTTGAATTTTCCTATTGGAAGTTGTGGTACCCTCTGACATCAGAGAGTACCAGTTAACCACGCCCTTGCCTGCAGAAAGATACGTCTCAGATGCACGCCCCCTCTCCACTGGGCTCTGCCTACTTTTCCAGCATTTTTCAAATATTGCCAGTGGGTGGAGTCAGGCTCTGACCAGGGGTTTAGTTACCCTTTAAAGGAATAGGTCATCATAACATGGCAATATTTACTCACTCTCATGTTTTTACAAAACCTTATGACTTTCTTTCTTCTGTGGAACACAAAAGAAGATGTTTTAAAGAATGTAGCTAGTTGCTTTTTTGCACGCAATTACAAGGAATGAAGACCGGAGTTTCAAGCTTCAAAAATGACCCAAAAGGATCATGAAAGTGTCATAAATGACTTGCTTTCTGGAGACATGATCACATTTCAGTGAATAACTGTTCGCTTTTCTTTTTGTTCCTCACATAAAGGTATCGTTTGGCTTCAGAAGAACTGTAGTCTTGAAGTGTTTCTGTCATGTGGACTACTTCTATGGTTCTTCTGTATCCTTTATGCAACTTGAAAGCTCCAAAGAATTCACCTCCAGCCTTTATGATATTCAGGTCTTTAGATAATGCTTGGTTTCCTCCTTCAGTTGAAGTCTATGGGATTTTTATGTTTATTTATTTATTTTATTTTTTGCCTGCTTTATCATCTGCCAGCGTATGACCATAATTTGCTCAGCATAAAAGTTAGAATCCTGAAATTTGAAATTTGAGGATGAAAACTCAAGTGAGAAGAAAAAGCAAAAAAAGTAAAAAGCAAGTGCATAATAAACCTTAACCAGAGAGACTTGCTCTCGGTCTCAAAGTATTAATAGTTTATCTTAAAGGTGTTCTAATCGATGTCACACGTTTTTTTAGGCCAAAACATTTTTTGTCACATACAGCAGACATCTCCTCACTATCCGCTATCTGCCTGTCCCCTGAACACACTGTAAAGAAACGCAGTCTCTGTAAGACAGCCCAGGCTCCACAAACAGCAACAAAAACAAACTGGCCCAGCCTGGACCACGAAACATAACAAACAGTGTTCCAGCCAATAACCGACAAGAATGATTTGGGGGTGGGGGTTGGGGGGTTAGTGTGTGGGGGGAGGGGGAGGGGGGAGGGGGGAGGGGGGTGAGGAGAAGGGAGGGTCGAGCTAGCCTCTGTTTTGTTTGACGATGCTTTAAACATTACAATCCTCATGATAACTTCCATTAACTTTACATTAAGTAAATCCACTTCAAAAGCTAATTACTCCTGGACAGCGATGCCATAGAGATATACAGAGTGACTGCAAAAACGTAAGTTCAAAGACAATATTCTAAAGATGGCTGCACCCTTGTTTCTCTGGCGCATAAGGTCTATACAAGCCTATTATACTTGCGTTCATATTACAATCATCATGAAATACTTCAGTGGCACTTCAGTACAGCAAGCTGCATTAGTTAGTGTTTTCTACAGGGTCATTTCCCAGCAGTGCTAATGGATGTGGTTGCAAAAAGCCATTGTGTAGTGTTACTTTAAGGTGAATCTACATGTTATCCATTCAGATACAGTACTTTGCTTGTTTCAGAGGCCATAATATTCTCATAATATTCAGGCCATATTGTGTAATTCAGCTGAGGGTTCCCGTGTGGTCACACATTAACCCCAGAGAGACCTGAGCTGCTAAAAGCTTTAAGTAACAGCGTGCCAGGAAAACTCACAGACTGTGCATGTTGGTCAACAGAAACAAGGGTCTCTTGGGCATGTCACAATGTTCTTTTTTGTTCATCATTATAAATTCAATCTAATGCAGGGTATGCATCAGCATATTTGACACAAACTCTAATTCAGTCTAATTCAGAACAGTATACATTATAAAAATACTAGAATCCAAAGGGTCAAAGCTTGGGCTGGTTTGCATCATTCAATAAGCCCTTCAATAATGCAGGTAATTTGCTGTTGTTATTGAATCAGCCAAATCAGGCCTTAGGTAGCTAGCTAATAAAACAAACAGGAACTGGAATTATTAACCACACTGAAAATCAAACTATATCCACAGGAAATTGGTCTTCAAAATCCAAAAACCAAAACAAAGGTAAGCAATTTGGGTAAGAATCCAAAATATTGTTTAAGAGTCACTTATCTCAAAAACACAGGGAAAATAGTCCATCAACAATTACCAAAAACACAAGTCTTTTCCAATGAACAATAGCACAAAGGTGAGTCGATGTAACACAACGAGGCCAGAAAATAGCCGTGTCCCAATTCAAGGGCATCCTTCAAAGTACATTTGCACAACGATGTACTAAAAACAGAAAAGTTTTTCCTTTTTGTTTTTCACTTACAGACGACAAACATTGTCAGAACGATTCCCGTTCACACGGATCAGCATAAACAACTAAGGGCCAGATTTACTAAAAGCTTGCTTTGAAAAATTAGCGCTGAAAAGTGTTATTTTTCAGGCTGACCTTATTGCATATGCATTTGTAGGAGTTTTCCTTTCAGACACAAAATTTATGAGAGGAGAGTATTTAAATTAATCCTGCAAGGTGATTTATTAAGGTTTGCGCACATCAATTAACTGGTGTTTACGCCGTTATTCACTGTCCAAAAAAAGCACGTCTTAAACCAGATGCTAATTTGTGCTGCTCTTGGTAGTTTGCATTGCTCAATATGGAAATGATCTGGCTGTGTTTGTGTTCTTAAATTTGCCCGTCGTCAGTAGATCACAGGCAGAACTATCCACTCCCATTAGTGTTTTTTTGGATTTGCGCTCTCACGCTAATTTGTTCATTTTAGTAAATCTGGCCCTAAAACGCTGTATTCTGCTGTCAGGCCAGTAGTTGGCAATATCACTTTGTAAAGAAACAGCCTATAGACTGAACATATAATACGCATATGTGAAAACCGTGTCGTGTAAACGCTCGCTCAGTTAATAATAAGACTGTAACATGGTTTGGATTTTACAAAAAATATATATGCTGTTTTAAGAATATTACATTTTTTTTATTAGGAAACAAGACAAAATATGTTTTTCCCTTTTTTTTCTTTTCTTTTTTTTTGCAGTGCAAAGGCATTTCTTACATTTGCCATTCCTAAAACATGTGCACTAAACACAAGGTCATGGCTCTCTTTAAAGAATGCACCCAATTCAATATTTACTTGGTGATGGCTTAAAGTGAAAGCCATGTTTAAACGTGTCCTCTGAATGCACTCGAGGGAGAGTTGACTTAGTATAAATATTAATGTTAGCAGTAGAGATGCAAGCCTGGCTGTGTCAAGGTGGAGATTAAAATGACCTATCTTTAGAAGTACAGTGGATTGGAGATACAAGCATCCTTGTGAGTTTCTGGTTGCATCCCAATTCACATACCTCATGTACTTCAGTAGTACTTCGGCCGTACAAGGCCGTACTTTTAAAAAACTTTCAATATTTATTTGCCACAATCCAAAAGTGATTACAATGGTGGACTAGGACCTAAACTATATTAAATTAAAATGTTGATTCAACTTACAGCAACTACAGTACATGCATACTTCTGTGTATCAAAATAGGTAAAATAACAATTAATACATGCAAATTCTTATGCAAATGCAAGTTTTTTCAGCTAAAAACAAAACTGAAAGAGCTGACAGAGCACAACTGCAAAAAGAAAAGCAGCAGCTAGGGAAAAGCATACGTCAATTTCACGCTTTTAAGAGCCTAAAATAATTATCTATGTCAATCGACGTTCTATGACTATGTTTACATGACAGAAATATACTAAAAATGGACAAGTTTATCCGTAGCATTTTTTGCGGACGGACGACAACGTTACTGTTAAAACGATCCCCATTCATATGGGTCTGCAGAAACGACTAAAAACGCTGTATTCTGCTGCCAGGCCAGTAGTTGGCGATGTCACTTTGTAAAGAAACACGCCTATAGACTGAACACGTAGTATGCACGCACATGATGTCACCATTTTCATAAATTCACGTTTTCGTAGTTTACATGGAGACGACAACGGTATCGTTTTCAAAAACTTTGAAACCCGTTTTCAGGCCAACAAAATATCGTTTTGTTCATTTCGTGTAAATGAACGGCCAAAACTCATTCAAAAGAATTCTGCATTTACTTGAAAGCGCTGTCTAAGTAATGAAATGTGTGAGATGAGGTTTATGATCCAGACGGCATGCATGTAGAAAGCAATAAGAAGCGCATAACATCGGCTATCTCTGCATGTTTACAGTTATTTGAGCTCCAGCACAGTGAGATGATAATAATATCTGTCACTGGGGCTTCGTAAATGGCCTTTCTCAATTCAGAGACTCATGATAGACTCGATCACATCCTGCGAGACACTAATGAAGGCCAGGCCTGTGACGGAAGGACTAATATAGAGTCATTATAGAGTCAAGTTCCCTCCGCTGGCCTTTATTTCAGCATGCTGGGGAATGTCAGCGCAGATATGAGGACGAGGCCCTCCACTTCCCCGGCAGCTGAAGAGCCAATCCATCCAGAGCACTACCCATAAACCCCGTGCCTCACCTCTTATTACAAACACGTAAAGAGCGAGCCGTTTTTGCACTTCGACCCCCTCACAAACAGACAGATCGCTTAGAGCGGCATGAACCCGGCCTCGATGGTATTCCATGGCAGAAACGCACAGAATGGAAGAAAACTCAATTTGCACGTCAGGATGATTGCATGCTGCAGTCGGCAGCCATTTGCGGACTGGCCTCTAAAACCACATACATGCCCAATACATCAGCTCTTTTGAAAAAACAGGCCCTTGTGAACCCTGCACGATGCTGCCGCTTGTCGATGTACGGGACGGATAACAATATTGTATGTTAGCTAAGATAATCAAACCAGCAATATGGTCATTTCGTAACCTGTAATGCGTTTTCAGCCAGTCTTTAATAATATCGGCATATGCATATTCAACAGAATGCAAGTTAACAGCATCTTGCTACACAATCTGTGAAAAGTCTGTGAAATTTATATTTCTCATAATCCTAAAAAAAAAAAAAAATGTTGATCTAAAGGATTCTGCTTAAATGATTCAAATTAGTTTTGTAGAGAATATTCTTTCTAAAAGTAAGGTTTTAATTCATTAATTGGCACATCATTTATTTTTATTAAAGGTGAATTATTTCCATGAGTTTATTAAATAATATGCACTAAATGGATATTGGATTGATGAATTGATGAAAATTAATTAAAAAATATATTAAAAGTTCTAATTGCTTTACTATTATTTAAAAATGTGTAAAACATTCATAATAAAGTATGATTATGTTTGTCCACTGGTATAGTGTATGTGAATCTTTCAAAGAAAACAAATACATTAATATTCTGATTTTATTTATAGTATATAAAATAATGTGAATGCATTAAATGGACCAAGGATTGATAAATCAATTGATAATTAAATGAATCAATTGCATATCATGTGTTTTTATTAAGAGTTCTAAACGCTTTATTATTCTAAAATTTGTAAAATATTCATAATAAACAATCAGAATGTAAGTCCAAACTTTCGACTGGTAGTATATCAATATTTCTGAGAAAGAAAAATGCATTTAGGTTACACTTTATTTTAAGGTCATTGTTACAGTGTAATTATATATTTATATTTATATTTAGGTACTGAGTAATATTAAGTAACAACATGTACTTACTATAGGGTTAGGGTAAGATTAGGATTTGGTTGAGGGTTAGTTGCATGTAGTTACGCATAATTTACTGTTATTACTATGGTAAGTATATGTAACAAGGACACTGTAAAATAAAGTGTTACCTGCATTTATTCTGCATATAATGCATGTATTCTGAATTTCCATTTCCATGAGTGTATACAAAATGAAAATGCATTAAGTGGATCTTGGATTGATATTTTTATTCAAAATGAGAAAGAGGTCTTTGAGTGGGTTTCACATGTTATTGTTTTTCACATGTTACACATTATAAATAATACTGTATAATAAATAATACTGTAAAAAAGTAAGTAATGAGAATGAGATCACTGCTCATTGCGGTAATGAAAATTTCGGAAATGTGCTTAGTTTTAATGAAATATCTTCATCCTAATACTATAGCATTCCTGTAGCTCAAACACTTGCAGGGAATGCAAATGATAAAATGCAAAACCTGACTGCAATTTACAATGCAATGGATAAAAGCCAAATGCATAACTTTTATCCAAAGTAGAGCCCAACCGATTTATCGGCCGATATGAGCCTGTCGCAGATTGGTATCGGCGTATATGACGGAGATATGCCGCCGATTTGAATTTTTTTGACATGATTGTGTCCGAAATGTAATTTTGCTGTATTTTACGGCTCTAATGGGGACATCGAACACATTAAGTTTTATCAGAACCTCATAATTCAGAAGATTATCTCCAGAAGATGCCAATGACCTTCTTCCACATGTGTTTCACTATTTCTGTCTTGTTTTGTCTGGTGTCAGAAGCACAGAATCCCCGAGCACTGCCAGCAAAGACACTTAAAAGTTTCTGTTCGACAAAGTTACAGCTACTGCTGTTTGAATTCTGAAGCAGAGAAAGTGTTATATTCAGAGCGGATTTTAACAGAACAAAATGGTGTGTCAAACTCAATTAGCGCTTGGAGGACTGAGAGATCACAGATTGGAGGGTCATAATTATAACCTGCTCTTGGCTGGCAGTTTTTCTTTTCAACGAGATTGATCTGCATAATTGCAGAAAGAAGTCAGGAGGCAGTATGTGCGACAGGATGTTTTTTGGAGGTTCTCGGGAAGACAAACAAAAGGCTCCTACAGGATTTCTGGTCTGACGGATCTGACGATATGAATGACGGGTTTGATAACCCACCTCACACAGTCACGAAAGACAGCTGGATTTACAAACGACTAGATGACTCACTAAAATGAAACAGTATATGAAAAGCTTGGCAACATTGCGTTTTAGTTTACTGCTATTGAACCACATTTTAATTAAAGTCTCACATTTTATAGCTAGTACTTTACTTAAAGAGGCCATGTTTTATTTTTCCCCCTCTTATGTTAATTGAGGGTTCTTGCACTAAAAATTTTTTTTTTTAGCTGTTCACATTCTCTCAAATTCTTAAAATTATTCAACTTGGAATGTTGGAATTATTTATTGGAATTTATTATTTCCAACTTGGAAACCTGTGCAAAAAAAATCTAAAACAAGAACTCCAATTTTGCTGATTTGTGGGTGTATGAAGTCACACGAACATGGTGGCACTTATAAAGATGTACATTATTAAGGCGAATGTTCATTTTTCAGCAAAATCTCAGTAAACCGATAGACCTATAGACGCCATATTGAATTTAACGTGGATGAAAGTGGCTGTGAGGGATAGATTTAGGAGTTTTTGTCTACTGAAAACTTTTTGAGTCAACAACAGTATAATCTAACCAACCACACTGTACTTCTACTTCTATTTCAAAGCCTCGTTGTCATTCCTGTCAAAAAAATTATAAATCGCTGCATCACGTTGATGCATATTTGCATAAAGTTAAATTCTGCTCAATTTTGTTATATCACTGGTCTCTGTCTACTAAAATCGCCAAATCTTATTGAAAAATGAATGGCTTCCATTTTACTTTGTCACTATAAATCACAAAAATGTTAGTGCGAACATCTCTAAAGACTACAATAGGCAAATTACCTCAGTTATGACTGGCTGTTTTTGCAGCTTGGTGGATTACGGACGAGTTTTGCATTGTGAACATTAGAGTATATCTAAATAGTCAGCCCGATCTCATCCCAAGGCGTCATATACTCACGCTTTTGACATTTCGTCTACATCCAACGCACATGGCACCCTTCAGCGTCAATATGAGACGCAGATAGATATGGGCCAGAAGGCGCCTCCTAGCGGTCTAACCCTAACCCTACCCCAGACCTAAACCTACCCATAACCAAACAAAGCTCTGTGCGTGTCATATTGACGCTAAAGGGTGCCATGTGCGTTGGATGTAGACGAAATGTCAAAAGCATCAGTATATGAGGCCCTAGGATGAGAATGCGTTGAAATAGTACATTAAAGGGGTCATCGGATGCCCATTTTCCACAGTTGGTGTGATTCTTTAGGGTCTTTGTGTAAAGTTTGTAACATACTTTGGTTAAAATTCCTCAATGGTTGTGTAAAACAACACCCTTTTTACCTCCTCAAAAACAGCTCTGTTCACGGCGACCCGTTTCGGTGCATGTCTCTTTAAATGATAATGAGCAACTGCTCACCCCACCCCTCCCTTGCATGGGGGGGTGTCCACACAATGAAGTGCTGCCATGGCAATCTGCCTTGCAGAAATTAAACAAAATGGCTGAGGGAGGAAATATGCTAATACGGGAAATATGCTAATACGGGACAGTCCGTCATCGGTCGTGGGCGGAGCATGTGCAATATGACATCATATTGCTCAGAAAATCTGAACTGCTTGATTATTGAGAGTGTTTAGGTTTTTTGAGGATTAAAAGAAAAGGAGTGAATGGATTTTTTTCATTGTATGGTGGTTGTGTCCACACTCTGCAAAGACACATTTATATGCAAACACCATATAAAAGTGAATTTTGCATCCTATGACCCCTTTAAACTCAAAAATGAAAGACAAATCCTTTTTTAATGCTTTGTTAATCCTAGCTGGCTTGCAGAGGAAAAACCAGAACTGCACAGAAGAAACATGAAGAGCTAATCTTGTTTTCCACCCTGACTTGTTAATTGTGTAATTACTGTGGATGGGTGGACGCTGTCTTCCTCTTCATCTCTGGAGACATAACTGCAAATTGACCCTGCTACTCTGTTCCTCACAGCTAGTATACTAATATTAGCAAACTGTTATGCTGATAGCACCCTGCCTCCACAAAGCAGCATTTACACAAGCCCACTATAAGTTATCGAATACCAGCACTGATGTAGCAGCCTTGTTCTCTTACAGGGACAAATGTAATTTAAAAGATCCATTATTGAAATTTGAACATTGTGTTCAAGTGTAAGTAGATTAAAGAGGACCTATTATACAAAATCCACTTTTACATTGTTTTTGAACATAATTATGTATCCGCAGTGATGTGTATACAACCACTCTATTATCCTAAAAATCCACCCACTCTGTATTTTCCCCATTAATCACAAACAATGTCTCAAAATGCTATACATTGTGATGACCCCGTCCACAAATGACAGGCCTATTAGCTTAGCTCCTCCCCTAAGTGTGTGTCACATGTCTGTCCTGTCTTGTGCTGCACATGGGTGTTTTGTTATTTTGGGCCATGTGCTCATGTCATTGTCTGATCCCTCCCACTTGTTATCTGATTATTGTTTGAGTTCTTCCACCTGTTCCCTCTTGATTTGTTCCCTTTATAAGTCCCCTCTTGTTTGCAGTCTGTGTCGGTTCGTTGTCTACGTTTCCCTTGTGCATGTTCCTGGATTATGCCTGCCTCGGTTTCCCCCACGGGGAGTTTTTGTTTGTAGTTTTATTTTGTTTATTATTTAATAAATTCCTTACCTGCACTTGGATCCTCGCTTCACTTTTTGACCTACCGTGACAGAACGAACCGACCAAGATGAGGATTCAGCGGAAGGATTCACACCAGCCTCCTATTTTCTGCCCGCAATACGAGCGCATTGTAAAGTTCAGCACTTGAGAGAATTTGCCATAAAGTTCAGCGCTGCTGCAGAAGGACTGGGGCTTGGTGTTATGGCTCTTAAGGACTTGCTTAATTACGCCCTTGATGAACCCATCAACTTCCTGATAATGAGAGCGTTGAATCATTTGACGTTTGAGGAATTTGTGAATTCCTTGGAGCGTCACAGTAATCCTCCTGCTAAAGAGGTTCCAGTCTCCCTGGAGGTGCCCGTAGTGGCTGCAGTTCCCCTGGAAGGGGCAGTTGTTGCTTCCCCTAATTGGGTGGTCCAGGAGAATCTGACTCCGGTGGTCCCAGTTCCGGTGGTCCCGAAACGGAGGAGAAGGAAGACTCCTTCCGTGACTGTTCCGGTGGTCCCGAGTCCGGTGGTCCCGAGTCCGGTGGTCCCAGTTCCGGGGGTCCCGGGTTCGGTGGTCTCGAGTCCGGTGGTCCGGAGACGGAGAAGGAGGAGAGGGGCCTCTTCAGCTGACTGTCCGGTGGCTCCTAACACGGAGACCATCCCGGAGATGACTGCCATCCCTGACGCGCCGCCCGGGCGTCCTGCTCTGCCCTCGCCGCCCAGGCGTCCTGCCCTACCGGCCCCGCCCGAGCGGCTCGCCCTGCCGGCCGATCCAGAGACTGTTCATGTCACGCCTGCCGAGCCTGTGTCTTCGGACAAGATGGCCGCCGCCGAGCCTGTTCACGTCACGCCTGCCGAGCCTGTGTCTTCGGACAAGATGGCCGCCGCCGAGCCTGTTCACGTCACGCCTGCCGAGCCTGTTTCTTCGGACAAGATGGCCGCCGCCAAGCCTGTTCACGTCACGCCTGCCGAGCCTGTGTCTTCGGACAAGATGGCCGCCGCCGAGCCTGTTCACGTCAAGCCTGCCAAGCCTGTGTCCCCTGACAAGATGGCCGCCGTCGAGCCTGTGTCTGAGCCTGAGCCGGTGGTGTCTGTTCCTGAGCCTGAGCCGGTGGTGTCTGTTCCTGTTCCTGAGCCTGAGCCGGTGGTGCCAGTTCCAGTGCCTGAGCCGGTGGTGCCAGTTCCAGTGCCTGAGCCTGTGGTGCTGGTTCCAGTGCCTGAGCCGGTGGTGCCAGTTCCAGTGCCTGAGCCGGTGGTGCCAGTTCCAGTGCCTGAGCCGGTGGTGCCAGTTCCAGTGCCTGAGCCGGTGGTGCCAGTTCCAGTGCCTGAGCCGGTGGTGCCAGTTCCAGTGCCTGAGCCGGTGGTGTCTGTTCCAGTTCCTGAACCATGGCCGCCCGAGAGAAAGTCTCCGCCCTGGCCGCCCGATGGACAGTCTGCTCCACCCTGGCCGCCCGATGGACAGTCTGCTCCGCCCTGGCCGCCCGAGGGAGAGTCTTCACCCTGGTCTGTTCCTCCCGTCCCGCCCTGGTCTGTTCCTCCCATTCCACTCTGTTCTGTTCCTCCCGTCCCGCCCTGGTTTGATGGAGCGTCTGGTAGCCGCTCCGTAGGGAGGGGGTAATGTCACATGTCTGTCCTGTCTTGTGCTGCACATGGGTGTTTTGTTATTTTGGGCCATGTGCTCATGTCATTGTCTGATCTCTCCCACTTGTTATCTGATTATTGTTTGAGTTCTTCCACCTGTTCCCTCTTGATTTGTTCCCTTTATAAGTCCCCTCTTGTTTGCAGTCTGTGTCGGTTCGTTGTCTACGTTTCCCTTGTGTATGTTCCTGGATTATGCCTGCCTCGTTTTCCCCCACGGGGAGTTTTTGTTTGTAGTTTTATTTTGTTTATTATTTAATAAATTCCTTACCTGCACTTGGATCCTCGCTTCACTTTTTGACCTACCGTGACAGTGTGCCGTACACCGTCCGCCATGCTTATGTCATTTTAACAGCACCATTCAAGTAAGAAGTTCATTCTTATTAAAGCTACTAAAGTTATTCAGTCAAGTTGAGTGGTTTTCTGTTTTTCTTTTGTTGTTTGATTCACATTAACAGCAAAGAGAAGCAGGTACTATACATTTGGCTGCTGTGACTTTTATACACAGATCTAAATATGATAATTATATTGCATACACGATATAATTGAACTCATATGAATATATATGATAATATATATGAATATATATGATAATAATAATAATCAACAAATCTATTTCTTTCACAGCTGTTTGCGTTCAGACATAACCGACTGTGTTTGTGTGAACTTTGTGCATTTGAGAGTTTAAGTGCAATAAGACGTGAAAGAGAAATTTGTTTAGTGCTCACGCGACAGGAACTGTGCGACAGCCGGACCGGCTTTCCGTGCACACGCTTCGGATATGTGTGCTCAGAAAACCACATATCAGAAGTTTAAAATTAATATGATTTTAAGATTAAAATGATATTTCGCCTGACTGTAACGTTGTTTTCATGAAATATTAGGGCATATAAATGTTAATTTGCAGTTTACGTTGCTTATACAAATAGCCTACATTTATAGACTACATTACGGTTTGCTAAAAAAAATCATCATTCGTTGACGATAGGCTTTTGACTCGCGATCTTTGCAGTAGGCTAGTGAACGCACTGGATAAATGCACATTTATTAGGCTATAGTTTTTTTGTTTTGGATGGTTTTGTTTAGAAACAGCTTTCTGTAAATATATTTCACATTTTTTAGACATGTGAGGCGAGTAGGCTCATGATTCATGATGATCTCCAGTTCAAGCACCTTATGTTGTGATTGCTAGCCCATATTTACTTTAAATCCAGGAAATTTGTTAATGAAAAAATGATTAAAATTAAGATACAATTGATACAAAACGAAATTCGTTTTAAAGAAAGAATTTGTACTTTCTGTTTTGAGGTCTCTGTGAAAGTTTTAGAGCGCTCGCGTCCATAATGGAGAACTGTCACGTAATATTGTTTTTTTGCCAGCTGTGGTAAACAGCGCGCATCTATGCCATTCATTCATTCATAAACAGAAACCCGAGAAGGAAAAACTTACTAGTATTCCTCAGCTCGTATTCCTCGTATTCCTCATTATTCCTCACAGCGCTGTGTTGTAAACAAGTAATGTTCTGAATAAACTTGTGTTTTGGTTTTGTCGAGCTGATACAGGGGGCGTTCACAGGATTGCGCGGATTACCTCAGCCATTTGCGTTTGAATAGCACGCGCTCTCCGTGGGCGGAGTCACATTACATTTGAATTAGCTCTAATGAGGTCGACTGGAATCGCTCTCTTTTAATACAGATTTCACAAGATGAGAATATTTGTTTTTTATATAAATTACTTCATTAAAAAGAAGAGAATTCAAGGTTCATGCCTGTGTGTCTGAATGCCTGTTTGACTGAGTATTTGCGGAGTTATTGTTCATTTTCGGACGCGTTTCAGAATGGACTACACTGGCAGATAGAAGGCAGAACTCGCATCACGTTTATTTTTCTTTATTTGGCAAAAAGCACAACACTTTGTTTTTATTGTGAGTATACACAAAAATAATACAAATTTAACAGAATCGATTGATGTATGAAACTTGCTTGTAATATCAAAGTCCACAGAGCAAAATTAATTTCTTTTGAACTGAACTGAAAAAAAAGCGAGCTGGTATCGCCGGCGATACCGCCGACCTCAGGGGGTTAAGATTGAAACGCATGCAGATAATGAAGAACTGCAATGTCACTTGAGCGTAATGGCGAGTTGCAAAGGCTCCGCCCTCTTCTGGAAAGCGGGTGGGGAGCAGAAGCTCATTTGCATTTAAAGATACACACACGAAAAAGTACACGTCTTTGTTTCTACCCAAAAGGGGACACTTGCAGAATGTGTATAATAATGATCTGTGAGATATTTTGAGCTGAAAATTCACAGCCACATTCTGGGGACTCCTGAGAATTATATTGCATAAAAATGAGCATAATAGGTCCCTTTAAGGTAGTATTTGTTGGACTGAATTTAATTTATGCTGATTTAAATACAAAGATCACTGATGACTTTCTTTACTGTATCACAGTAATGAGAATGAGATCAATGCACATTTTGGTAATGAGAATTTATTTATAAATTATTTATATATATATATACACACTTTTTAATCTTGTGCAATTACATAACATTCATATCTATTATGTATATATTTATATAAAAATAAATGTATCAATTAAATATCTATAAATGTAATATACCTTTTTTAATTTTGTGGTGTCTTGGTTTTTCTTTCAGCCATTTTAATGTCATCCTTTACAGACAAAATAATACAGATGAGCAAGTGAGGTGCAGAATTGCATCTGACAAAGAAAATCACAAAAGCATCCTCTCACGCTCAGCGTGCAAACTGAATCTGTGAAGACACTTTCTTAGTTTGTATTCTCTATCAGTCGTTACCCATAAGCCACAATTTCGATAAGCTTAGTTTATTAAAAAAAAAGTGCTGCAGGACAATAAATCAATTGCGAGGTCTGTTTACGGGAGGCTCAGAGCTTAAATAACAACACACAAGATCAAATTTTTGATGAACACACTGTATGTGTTTTGGCCTCTGTAGTGGCATAGGGCAGGCTCAGCTGTAGAAAAACATTCCCAGATCGCTCATGGCCCCTGAGGGGCTTTTAAACACCATCATCCAGGTGATGCTGATACAAGGTCGTGACCCTTTCCTTCCACCAGCGGGGAGCGTCTCACCTTTTGAAGCGGGCTGTTTTCACACGGCGCACAGGGAATTGAAGACTTTGTTCTCCAGTGAAGCAGGGTAATGGGCTCTGACCGACAGAGCAGCTTTTGAAAGATGCTGAGGTGAAAGAAAACCCTGAAGAGAGGAGATGTGACGTGAAAGTGAAGGAGAGTGTTTGTGATTCTGGTACCTGGTGTGAGCCTCTCATCAGTGTGGCTGATTGCGCCGCAGTGAACGCGCTCTGATTGAGTGTGTGACAAGGACTCCGACAGTGTAAGGAAATTTACTGTAAGCAATGACAAAATTTGATGTCATGAACAAATATGTTTTGATATGTGCCACTGCTCAGGATTTAAAGGGGTCATGAACTGGCTTTTTAAAAAAAAATGTATATTGTTGTCTGAGGTCAACTTATGACGTTCACTTGGTTTTTACATTCAAAAACATCTAAATGAATAAGAAAATAAGGCTATTTTCTACCCTGGTTTTGAGCCTAGCTCCTGAAACGCTCAGTTTTTATGGGCGTGCCACATTGAAGACTTGGAAGTAAACGCCCACGGCTATGATTGGATAACAGTTTTGCATATTATAATGAGTTTCATGTAATGCACGAATCAGTGGGCGGGGCTAAACAGGCAGTGTTGAAGTAGGCGTTGATCTTCTTCTGCGGAGGCGGTGTTTGATACCCTTTGACCTCATAGATCCCCACTTTGAAAAACCTGTCGTTCGCTGTGCCTGGTGTCAATAAAAGCTTTTATTGGACTAACAAGGAAGTTTTCAGTTCTGAAACTTACAGGATATTCTTATAGTATGATGACCTCTTATATGTCAAAAGCTCAAGGAAAATTTGATTTCTCAGTTCATCACCCCTTTAATGCAAAAAATAATAATAAAATAAAAGTGGAAAAATGCCAATCGTGATCTTGTATGACATGTACACAATGGGGGTCCTATTAAAAGGGACCTACTATGCCCTGTTACAAAGTATTGATTTTGTTTTTGGGGTCTATTAGGTTTTCATGCTTGAATGTTCAAAAACATTATTTTTCACATATTTTGTTGCAGCACCATATTTGACATTTTATTTCTTCCCAGTCTGTTAAACATATATGTATCTGGATGCGGTGCAACACAACGCGACACGACAAATCCCTGATTGGTCGGCTGGATCTGTGTGTGCTGTGATTGGTCAACCACTTCAAGTGGGTTTTGGAAATGTCCCGCCCCTTAACATAACCACGAGTTTCAACACACTACTAACTAACTCAAGCAGGCCACGTTCCTTTATTTTGCGTGTGCCTTGAGTGGGAATTATTTAAGTGAGGAATATTGGGAATTATTTAAATGAGGAATATTGTGGCGTGTTCATTCCCGGAAGAAAACTCAAGACTACAATGGAGGCATTTCAGGGAGTTCAGAAACAGTTACTGATATACAGAATAACTCCCGCTGGAGGGACTTTGTAACTTTGCAGACCTTTTTCATGCTCAAACAGCGACATCACACAAAAAAAGAGTTAAAAAAAAAAAAAAAAAAAAAAAAAAAACATAATAGAACCTTTAAAAGGCTGTTGGCACAGGACATGCTTTTGGACTTTTCTATCGTTAGTCAAAGTTAATGAGCCCAACTAGCTGTTTTTTAGCTTTCATATATAGGATTTTTAGCATTTCACACCATGAGTGTCAAGTTTAAAACTTCTTACATGTGATGCAGCCAATCAATGTCCATTTTTAAAACAATGGCGCTATGAGATGAATCAGGGGGTAAAATATTTTAACTGTACTTAATGTGTACATGTGATCTGCACTCCAATTGGTTGTTGCCATAGTATGTCACTGCTCATTTGCATAAAGTTGAATTCCGCTCACCTTTGGTGCATCACCAACAGTTTCTGTTGCTCAAGTCGTCTCAAAACGCCAACATGTGGTTGAACACCCTTGAACGCCCTATAGCCTAGAAACATTGAAAATGTTTAACAGTTTCAACTAAAATGACAAACTTACTGTGCAAATGTACATGCAATATTATTGCATACAGAAATAACACAGATTTATTAGCCGTCATTGACTACTAATCAAGTGTGTGAGTAATTTATTAATGTCGTTAAAGGGCAAGTGTTCAGGGACAATAATGAATTGATCAAAACAACCATTATGATTTACTATATAATTAACAACAAGACAACATCATTAATTAGAATTGTAATTCCACTGATGCTCTAGTTGTAATGAATAAATGTTATTGGCTTGTGACTCACCGAGTTTGTATCGATTCCCAAGAAATCCAAGGCAAACATAATCCCCCTCTGAAATGATCTAAAACAGACACAGGATTTGCAATGCAAATTCAATTTCACCACCCGAGTTTCAATTAATGGAGTTACAATGATAAAGGATTGTAATTTCAGTAGAGGCACCTGCATAATTCGCTGTGTTTGCTGTTAAATCAAATTAAGGAAGACAAGTATTGATCATGTTCAGATATACTGTATTTTTACATATTGGGAAGGTTTTGTGAAAAATCCACACTAAATTTCCTCTCCTACACTAACTGAAACAAAAACATGTAGAGATGACCAATAATATGATTTTGTTCCATGCCATAATGTGACATTTTAGAAGATTTCTTCACTGTAAAAAGTGAAAATGTCCTTAACCTCACTGTTGTCAGGTTCATTTGATCGTATTAAATATCGTATTTGGTCTTGAAAAAACTGTTAGCAAAATAAATAATAAAAGTTCTTTCATTTTAAATAAATATTTGTATTAATTTTACATATGATTCGGAGATTTGTGCGAATGTTCAAGTGAAATGAGTCTCTTTTCACATATTTTCAGCTTCTGTTAAAAGGCAAGTTCGTGTTGGAAAAAAGACAATACAGAGACACAAAGTCCATCCATGCTTGTTCAGCTTTTGAGAAAAAGCTACCTTTTGTTTTAAGTTTAAAGCTGTTTCTATGGATACAGCATCGTTGCTATGTGACAGTGAGGGTAGAAAACATGTGGCATGTGTAAGGTTCAGAACAAGTACTCATGCCTACTATAATCGGTATTCTGTGTGATTATATAGAAACATCCTGTCAATCAAACTCCTCGAGATACATGTGTGTTTCAGCATGAAACAATCAACTCAAAACAATACAGAAAACAACAAAAAACAATTTTTTCAGAGACATTGAGAGATTTTAAATGTTGTTTTGCCAGTCATGAAATGAATAAATAAACCAGTTTGGTGCAAGAATTAAATGTTTTCATTGGAGAATGACACGCCATGTTTGTCAACACATTAAGTTAAAAGCAAGGTAATATTTTTATTTATTATTTAATGTGAAGTTTTCATTTATTTAAATATTTTATTGTATTATATTTTAATTATGTATTATTTCATGTAATGTTTGTAATTTATTTAAATATAATATTGTATTATATTTAATTTATTTATTATTTAATGTAATATTTGTATTTTTTTGAAAATATTTTATTGTATTATATTTTATTTATTTATTATTTAATGTAAAGTTTTAATTTGTTAAAATATTTTATTGTATTTTATTTATTATTTACTGTAATGTTTTTAATTTATTTAAATGTTTTATTGTATTTTATTTATTATTTATTGTAATGTTTGTAATTTATTAAAATATTTGATTGTATTATATTTTTTATGTAATGTTTGTAATTTGTTTAAATATTTTGTGTTGTATTTTTTACTATTATTTATTGTAATGTTTGTAATTTATTTAAATGTTTTATTGTGTTTTATTTTATTTTGTTTATTATTTATTGTAATGTTTGTAATTTATTTAAATGTTTTATTGTGTTCTATTTTATTATTTATTGCAATGTTTGTAATTTTATTGTATTTAATTTTTATTGCTTTCATTTGTAGTTGACTATTTCACTGCTAATGTGTACATATTTATCATACATTATACAAAATTATGAGCTGCTGTTAAGGAATGTTTTGGTATATTTTTAAAAGCATAAATAAGAACAAAGTAATTATGTCATCATCACAATCACCAGAGGCCTACTGATATGGCAGTCAGCGTATCAATTATGACACCATGCACAAATTCTGTTACATTAGAATACGTTTTATCTTTACAGTTCTAATAAGTAGCTATTAGATCAAATCAGCCTGAAATAGGAGATGCATTAGTTAAGAAGCTCTATAGCACTAATTCATAAATACGGCATAAATCTTTTCTAGAGTCTCTGTATTTTCATCGTTTTCCGGTTGAATGCACAATTCTGAAAGTAATGGAAGGTTTATTTAATAAAGTCTAGGACAAACAAATAATTAACCCTTACATTTTCAGATATTCTTATAGATATAACACTGTCACATCCAAATAACTACATCATTCCTCTATTGTAAGCCACTTTGGATAAAAGCATTTGGTAAATGCATGAATGTAAAAGTAAATCACGGCCACTGCATTCGGTTTACCAGCAGTCTGCACCGATTACTCCAAGACAAACAGAATAAAATGGAGAGACAGAGAGGAATTATTTTGATTATTTGCCGCAGAAAGTCTCTCATCCCCGTCAGTCTGGACACAAACTCCATCCAGAATACCAAGTAGCTCAGATCCAATTTTAATTTCACTCATGCTCTCCATTTGAGCCAGCTAAACGTGAACAACAATTTTTTCGTGGCAGTAGGCTCGATTAAGACTATTTTCTCTATCCAGATTTCTCTTTTGAATTAGGGTCTTGTGATCCATACTTTCATCTATTTAACAATCATTACAACACATACAAAGACGACGCAACGTGACCTGTCACAAAACCCTGCAAAACACACGTCTCTGTAAGAGAACACCACGCCATTAAGAGAATCCATGTCAGTCCCTGCTGTAGAAATAGCAGGCTTTGGCCATTTATTTGTGGTGATGGACAGCTCTACAATGGAGACCAAACTACCAAAGATGTTTCAAACACATGGAAACAGCTTGGAGCTCGTAATTAAAAGTTAATGGTTTTTGTGTAATGTGTTTTTTTTTTTGACTCTTTGACATGAATAACAACAAGGCTTTGCAGGAAAAGTACACATCTTGAACGGACTGTATAAATCTAAATACTGCATCTGTTCCAAAATCTATAGACAGCCTTTTAACACACTCCCAAAGCAAAGGCTAATGCTAAAAGATAACGCTGCCTTGTAAGATACATCAATCTGAACATATTCAATGCAGCATTGCATGTAACCTTTAGACATGCAACACACACCAAGCTTACTGGGTTTTTTAGTCATGAAAAGAAGTCAGCCCTTGATGGCTCGGCTGCGACGGCAGATAGATGCTCTCTTCGTTCTAATAAAGTCGGGATCACAAACAATAAGGCCAATAAGAGTCAGGCCTGACTGACTGATTCATTAAAATGAGAAGAAAAGGTCACGGCCCTGGAGGACACGTTACATGGGAGCATTGAAATTGTGATGGACATCCAGTGACTGTCCACAGAAGCAGATCTTCATGAAAAAGCCACAATGATCAATCTGCACTGGACAACATGCCATTACTCTGGCTTCCTCTTACCGATGAGATCATGCACTACCGCCCTCAAAGAGAAAAGCTGTCCATGATCATGCTCCATTACTATGACTATTTCCTATGTGTGTGCTATAATGCCACTTTTAATCATTTTCTTCCCTGGGACATGGAAAAGATAGAAAATAACCATAATAATAAAGCACCATGCGATAAAGAGAATTAAATTAATAAGCTACTTTGTCGGATTATTAGTGGAAATTTCACTGGGCTCATTATGGGTTGTTTATTATGCTAATGGAGGTTTAATCTTTAACTCTTTATAAACAGTAAAGCAGAACTTCCCAAACTTTTTATCAATTTCCCTTCTCTCAAAGCCATGCTTTTTTTCTTATTAGAGCATAATGACTACACGCTGTTGGAGGGACAGCTGATTGCTTGAAATGATTTGGGATGCCACTAATTACACACATTAAAAGGCCGTGTTTAAAAAAAAAACAGATAAGAGCCTGTATAATTAAGCTTCCCACTCACTTCACTTTAATGTCTGTATGTGTGTGTGTGTCAAGAGACCCCATGAATGCAATGGATGACATTTTGAACAGTGGGAAAACATGTGATTTGGACTTGGCAGATCCGTCAGTGTGCAGCTGTATGATCCGTTGATGCACGTGCCGATATAGGAATCTCTGAGGAATGTTGCCTCCAGAGCAGAACAACAAGAGACTGACGCAAACATTGGTGGAAGCAGTCATTATCGCTAATTAAAACTATTGTGTAAAACTAGTGAAAGAATTTAAAAATCTATAAAAACTGAAAATTGCACTGCAACTATGATGAAAATCTGAAATCTATAAAACCTTATGCCTACATTTGCAAAAAAATGAAAATGACACTGCAACTATGACGAAAATCTATAAAACCTTATGCCTACATTTGCCAAAGAATTAAAAATGCACTGCAACTATGATGAAAATCTATAAAAACTTATGTGCGAAAAACTAAACGAATGTGCATGCAGTTCATCAAATTAAACAAATCTACATAGACTTACATAGTAAACTTTATTTTTCATATTTTCAATCAATTCTGAATAGCCTTACACTAATCGTCCTAACAGCCCGGTTCTATTGGCTCCCTATTAAACATTGTATACATTTTAAAATAATGCTGATTACTTACAAAGCACTAAATGGTTTACCACCTCAGTACTCTTAATGCATTATAGTCCTTCACGTCTATTGCGATCTCAAAATTCCGGCCAGTTGATAATACCTAGAATATCAAAATCAACTGCAGATGGTAGATCCTTTTCCTATTTAGCACCTAAACTCTGGAACAGTCTTCCTAACATTGTCCGGGAAGCAGACACACTCTGTCAGTTCAGATCTAGACTAAAAACACATCTCCTTGACCTAGCATACACATAACACATTATAGACTTCTATAATTCAATGTTAGGCTGCATTAGGTCAGCCGGAACCGGGAACACTTCCCATAAATCCTGATGTACTCGTTACATCATAAGAAGAATGGCGTCTACACTAATATTAGTCTCTCTGTTTATCCCGAGGTTTACCGCAGTCCGCTGGATCCAGGCCGAATACAGATCCATAGACAGTAAAAGAAATGGACACAGCGACCCCATAGACTTCAACGGAGAAAAGTGAAGTCAATTAGAAGCACTCACTTCCTGATGGCTGAGCGTACTGCGCAGACTCAAACTGAGCTTGACGACGTAGATGTGACGTGAGCAACCCGTCTGTCTTCTAGTAGCTGTGCCGAGAGAAATCTGAATCATTCCCTTCCGAAACTTGCAGATACGGAGAGCGTGAGTAGGAGCTGTCCATGAGTTTGGAGCAGGAGAAACTTTTGCTAAGTATTCTGATTAATAATTTTGTCATTTTGCCTCCATGTCTCCCCGATTGCCCGCGAGCTTCTCCTCCTGTCCATACGGTAATTCTCTGTGCGACAGAGAGTCGCGTGGTTATGACGCAATCGTTAGCCTATTTTTACAAAAACTGCTTCTACGGGGCCATAACGTAAGATACAAGGTAATGGAGCCTTTTATACATTTTCGTGTTTCTTTAGAAATAAATAATGGACAAATGGAGTCTTTAAACGCCTCAGATGTAAAGTTATTCGCTGTCAAAGTGACGCCAAAATGAATGGGAGTCAATGGAATGCTAACAGCAGGTGATGGTCTGCTAATCAATGGCGGCGCCTGGGGAAGCTTCAGTTTCCGGCTGATGGATTAGCCCCTTGTCCAGATCTGATGAATGACCTGCGCCTGGACGTGACGACAACGCAGTCCTGAAGTGTTTCTCCCCTGTGAAGGCCCCCTTCTCCTTCCCTTTACCTCTATTCAGATAAAACGCTGTCAAAATAGCTCTGGGTCACATGGCTATGCGGAAGCAATAAATAATTCTGTATTATAAATTTTTAAGACCAGACAAGTAATTTGCTAAGCTCAATTTGTAAAGAAAGACTACACGCCTGCGCACATATATATTAAGACGCGCATACCTATAGACTAAACACATAATACGCATGTGCACACCGTCAGCGTTTTCACAGGTTTGTGTTTTGAAAGCTTGCGCAGAAATAAAAATACATGCGTTCTCGAACCCCAGGCACTGTTGTTGTGCGAATGAACGGATCGGAGCGCGTTAAGGGTTTTCTGTTAGAACGGTGTCAGTATAAGCGCCCCCTAAGTTAATAACTAATGATCTTTGCAACGGAAGTGAATCGATCAAAGCTAACTTTAGCTGGATAATAACTTTATTCTAGAGCTGTAAAGCCAAAACAATCTCTGTTTATATTAAACAATATTTAATATAATAATGTTAAGTTAATATTTCCTATTATCAATGTAAAGCTGCTTTGAAACAGTCCATATTGTTAAAAGCGCTATTTAAATGAAAGTGACTTGACTTGACTAACCAAACATTTGACAATTCTATCGAAAATGTTGTTGTAGAGAAAACACAAACTAAAATCTCATTTAGATGCTGCAAACACCTCAAACTCTTGAATATGAATACATCGAAAATTTCAAAAGTGGATACTTACATTTTACTTCTAAATGTAGCAGATGGCACATTTAAAGCATGTTTAGTGCCATATTCATTTGTATATAAGAAGACCCTAGAGCTTTGGTATTATAATCGATGAACACCAATCAGATGATCTGTGTTAGATGTGTAAGACTCTGAGGGTGGATGGATGGCAGCACAGATGGCTCTGGCACTGCACAACATATAAGTGTGTAGAGATCATCCGGTCTTTCCCTCCAAATGTTGGAAATGTTTGCACTGTAGTTTATAGAGAGTCTTTTAAATACACTGCTTCACAAGTCTCTTAAATGAACAGACTGAATTGTCCAGAGAAGAAAAGACGGAACAATTGTTTTATTTCCAAATACTCTTAAAATGTTGGTGAACAACATGGTTAAACCAGCTAGACCCTCACCAAACCAGCATGGAAATTCATACTGGTATAAGCTGGTCTTGTCAGAAAGGATACAAGGACAAACCTTCCTATTTAATTTCCTTCGCTGTGCTAAACAAATCAATATATTTCAGAAACAAAAAGCAGGCGGTCTGCATACTAAACCAGTTTAAATCAGAGAGTGGACGAATCACAGGAAATGTACAGATCAATGCACAGCACACCATCACAAACTGGCTCCACCAGCGGCAAAGTCAATGAAAAGACCATAACATGAATCATTCAGCTGGAGACTTGCAGATATCACGGGCTGAACTGAAGAAGGCGGTTACATGTCTTTGTCTGCTTTCTCTCACACAGGGTCTAATTGGACATCTCTGTCTACATAATGACAGCGAGGGGGACATCAGACTAGCAGACAGTGAACTGGATTAGTACTGTATCGCAATACTCGTTATAAGGCAAAGAGCCTATGTCACACACAATGGGGTGCAAAAGTTTGAGAGCACTAATGAAAGAGCCAGAGCTTATATTTAGCAGTTTACTTATTTAATACAAATATTTTAATTGAAAATATAAATGAGTCAAAATCTGCTATGGAATAATAATGGAACAAGTGATTTTTCACTATTATTTACAACAGGATCTGCATTTTCATGGGTTTAAATACAATTTGTGAGAGCAGAATGTAACATTTTTGACAAGCCAAACATGCCAGTATCTGAGTGACATGCAAGCCAAGAAATAAACTTCATTTAACAAAATGTGTAATGAACTATGCAAAAAGCATTTGAACATCTCTGGCACGTTTTATAATGGCTTTGGAACGTTGGTTAACGTTGGTGAACTATTTGGAACAGGAAAGCAAAAGACTTGGCTGATTTTCAAGCCACACTCTCGTATGCTAATGTAATATATTATAAACTTGACAAGTGATTTTTATTAAATGTAGCTTGATCACTATCTTCTCAGTTGTTTAAAATATTAAGCCAATTATCAAAGTTTGATAAAATGTTGCTTAATTTTCCAATAAAATATGATACATTTTTACATGATTTGTTACATTTAATTACCCCTTAGCAGATATAGATGTGTGTGTGTGTGTGTGTGTGTGTGTGTGTGTGTGTGAGTGTGTGTGTGTGTGTGTGTGTGTGTGTGTGGGGCCTGGTAAACCCTACATTAAGGGGACAAAACATCTCCACAATGATGGCAATATCCAAAATCCTTGTCCTTGTGGGGAATTTTTTTGGTCCCCACGAGGAAAACAGCTTATTAATCATACTAGGTGATGTTTTTTGAAAATGTAAAAATGCAGAAAGTTTTGTTTGATGGGTAGATTTAGGGGTAGGGTTAGTGTAAGGGGATTTTCCCCCTTTTCTTTAAAACATCCACATGTTTCATTGTTCACAGGTGTCCCTTGTCTTGTCATTAGTCCTTGTGTGTTTATGCGTCTCATGTTTGCCATGTGTCCTTGTCAAGTATTGTTTCCTGTAACCTGTTGGTAAGCGTTATGTCCATGTATATGTTTTGAGTTCATGCCATACCTTTGTTTTATGTTTAATCACGTTTCGTAAATAAACTGCACATGGGTTCTCTACAAACTTGCCTTCAGTGGACTTATATTACAACTGTTTAGATTTGTGCCACAAGCAATTATATTTCAACTTTTTGAAATTTAGATGGCATTCCTATGCCAAAAAATGTACCTCTCAAATCTGTGTCATTAAATACCAGGTTCCTATTGTGACCACTTAACCCATTGACTATTACAAGTAAAAAATAATGAATTTAATGTTTAATAGCTTTCTGTAGTTAATATTTCAATGTTCAATTAACGTAAAAAATGTGTCTCAGCTAGCCTTCCCAACAAAACCACTTTTACCTGTCCTGAATATGTCAATAAAAATATCACAAGCATGTTACAAGTCCTTAAAGTAATCAATATTCACTGCAAAAAAAGGTGGAAATACAGTATAAGCCCTGCAAAAATACAATTCTGTGATTAATCTGAATACTGGTCTCTAGATGCATGGGTGGAAAAATCTCACAACTGCTTATGTATACAGTATACATGTCATTTTCTACTTCATTATGACAAACTGACAAAAGTAATTTAAACAAGGTCATATAAACCACTGTTTGTAAAATCTCCAGAAGCAAAGCATGCTGTAATTGTATATGATATTCACATTCATGGCCTGTAGAGATACACATTATGTAAAGTAAACAGGCAGGAGAGAAGTAAAGCGCACATACGGGTGGGCGGAGGCGCATGTGCGGTGGGAGTTCGGCCTGTCGATAATGAGCGTGGCTATAGAACTACTTCAAAGCTGATGAAAACTGCAGCCTCACAGGCTTAATGTTGGAAATAATGACCTGCTGAGGGCAGAGAAACACCTCCCGATGAAATGTTCATCGTTCACTTAAGCTGCACTCTCCTTTGGTACAATCAGCCTGATTTGAGGAGCGTTTTGATGGTATGCTTCATCAGGCCTGCAGGTTACCGACCAATCTGAATCTACAGGGCTGTGTCCTGGAGTTGCATCAAATATTGATGAAACACTCAGGATCTTCCAGTTATTTACATGTTAGGTCAAATAAATGTCCTGCATTAAAGGGTTAGTTCACTCAAAAAATGAAAATTGTCATTAATTACTCACCCGTCATACTACTTTTCTCTGGTAGTTGCGTAGCCGTCAATGGAGGGACAGAACGCTCTCAGATTTCATTAAAAAGATCTTCATTTGTGTTCTGAAGATGAACGAAAGTCTTACGGGTTTGGAACGACACGAGGGCGAGAACCATAATTAATGACATACATTTTTATTTTTGGGTGAACTGTCACTTTTAACAAGTGTCCCAGTGATCCTATATGATGCCATATTATTTGTCTAATATTCTCCATGACTATACATCCCTCTACAGGCTGTGAGAGGAACATACACACCTTTATTCAACATCTACCACTTGTTGCATGAAATACGTGCTGTATTAATAATTAACCAACAGATTCTGTTTCCAGTCTCCAGAGAGTATAAGTACAACTATTAGACATAATATTCATATAAAGGAAAAACAGAATGAATCCTATAAAAACAACCAGACAATCAGAAACTAACAGAGAAAAGAAATGTATAAAGTAGAGCATTGGCGCTTGCAACGCCAAGGTCATGGGTTCGATTCCCAGGGAAAGCAAGAACTGATAAGAGTGTAAATGTGTACCTTGAAATGCAATGTAAGTCGCTTTGGATAAAAGCGTCTGCCAAATGCATAAATGTAAGTATTTCAAATTTTGTGCTCAAATGGGGGAAATAACAGCATGCTGGTTTGAAACGACATGAGAGCGAGGAAATAATTACACACTTTTCATTCTGATTGAACTATTCTGTTAATGACCGCAACAGGTACATCTCAGCTGTAATTTGTGATTCATTTACCACATGGAGAACTGTTAGATTATACTGAAGGAGACAAAGAGAACAAGTACAGCCGCAGGCTTCCATCAGCTAATATCAAAGATTACATCTGAACATTCAATCAAGAATATGAACACAGCAGTTTTTGCCACCAGAGGGCGAAAGCGCAAAACAATTCCATTCATCATTATTGACTATTGCCTCCAGAGAGATATTTGATTTTTTGTACTTTACAACACTTGAATTGTTTCATTTAATCTATGTAATATTATATTAATGAACCTTTAATGCATGCTTATTGATTTACTAATACGGTTAATGGTTATGCACACTCTAAAACTTTTACATTTTATTTATTGTTTTATCAATGTATACATGCATTATATGAGCTCATATTAACCAATACACAAGAATATATTTTTTAAAAATCATTTGCCACACCCCCATACTATTTACAAACAAACAAACAATTAAATTAATTAATTAATTAATAAAGTAGACTTCCATTCAAAAATTTTTTTTAATGTTTTTGTTTTTGTCTCTTCTGCTCACCAATGCTCCATTTATTTGGTCAAAAATACAATAATAATTTAAAATGACGTAATGACTTCATGATTTTCTATTGTAAAATGTAATGTATTCCTGTGATCAAAGCTGAATTTTCAGCATCATTATTGTCATTGTTTTCAGTGTCACGTGATCCTTCAGAAATCATTCTAATATGCTGACTTGATGCTCAAGAAACATTTCTTCTTATTATAAAAGTTGTCATGATAACTCTCAATGTAATGGATATGACAATTTTGATATGTTTGGTCTTGGGGGAATAGATCTGCTACACTACTGCTGTTGCTGCTGCTGCAGAGAAAGTACCGGACTTTCCACTGCCAATACATACACGACACACTGCTGCTGTACAATATACATGAATTACCCGTATCAGATCTGTACAGGTGGAGCTGGGGAAGGAGGAGGGTTTCTGAAAGCGCACTGCAACTGCTACAGCAAATGCTGACCAAGTATTGAAGGTTGAGCAGCAAACACATTGGCTACTGATACAGCAGGAACCAATCAGCTGCGCCCAATAGACCTTATGTAGTCCCGCCCCTTTTCAGCGCTGCACTCGTTGTCTTTTGACTTCCGGTCTGTATTTTCACAGTGATATTGCGTATTTATGAATGAACAGCTCATCTTCCCGGTCTACTGACATTTGTTAAGACATCTGCTTTAAACATTACAGTCCTCATGATAACTTTCGTTAACTTTACATTAAGTAAATCCCCTTCAAAAGCTAATTACTCCTGGACAGCAGCGCCATAGGAATAGAGCGACCGCAAAAACGGAAGTTCAAAGACAATATTCTAAAGATGGCAGCGCCCTCGTTTCTCTGGCGCATAAGGTCTATAGAGAATGATGTTAAGGACCTATCAAGCCTCTGCCATCTAGAGTTTCATGATTCTTTGAAGAACAGAAAGTTCAAAAGAACACCATTTATTTGAAATGATAAATAAAATTCTTTACTGTCTCCTTAGATCAACTGAATGCATCCTTGCTCAATACAAGTTTTTTTTTTTAAACTTACTGACCTCAAACTTTTGAACGTTATAGTGTTTATTCAACGCATACATTGCTTTAACTTTCCAGGCCTTTATCACACTTTATGACAGAATAAACTAAATTTAGGTTTAAAAGTAAACTATGCCTGCAAAATCCATTGGAAGACAAATTTCAGAAGCATGTTGTTTCCTAGCATCTTAATAACAGAAAAATTCTGTTGATGAGTGTTACTCAGTTTGATTGAGTTATTAAATGTTTTTAGCTTTTTGATGAGGTAATAAGCAGTCCGCATGAACCCTGGGAAGGTGACTAACGTCTCCCGCTCTATGATGCAGTAGTCCCGGCTACTGTACAAACGCAGCATTATTCAATCAAAACAAGTATTTACTGTTGGTCAGGGGTGTGACATGTTATTTCTATTTGAATAAGGCCTTCTTAACACGAGCTGTAGGTCTGCAGGCGGTCTGCCGCGCCACAGGACGCGATACAACGGGTGGCCTTTTCCACAAGCCTAATTCATGAAATCCGCTTGAAAGCAAGATTACATGTAATACGCTGCCGGATCAATCACGCACAATGCCCATGACACGTTTCTGCATTAAGCAGAGTCTGAGGTCATAGTAATTTGCTGTTAATGTTCATCGATGTTTCACAATACGAGGAACTTATTAAAATTGACCTTTAACGCCTGTTATTGCAGTATGATGTCACCACTACCAAACTACATAGATCAAACACTCTGGTTAAGTCATTCGCTGGGCTCCTTTCCAGTTTTACACAATCTTACTCCAATATGACAAGAAAAACTGGTTTGAAAAGACTCTACAGTAACACAGTGTTGAATGAAATTCCCAACCAGTGAAAACATGCACGTTTCTTGTTCTCTGGCCCTTCATGGTTATTGTGCATGAGATGTGATTTGATTATCTAATCCGAGATAAAGGGCATATGACTCAGAGCGTATCTGCAATGGGGGGAAATGTGTCTGTGTTCTGTCGCGACCCACGTGCGGCTTTATTTATTTATTTTGCTCAAAGCTAGTGATGTCATACCGAGCGACTTCCTGAACACTGGGTTCATTCACGCCATCCATCCCAGTTGGGGCCCAAACAAGCTGTTGCCTAGCAATCGAGGAAACGCTACAAGATGCTTATTTGTCTGAGAGGCAAAGAGCTGTGAAGTCACAAAGGGCCACATAGGACGATGCCATCAAAAGCGCAAAGTTCTGCTCAGATTTAATGAGCAAAATAACGGCAGCAAACATCTGCTGTATAGCTAACTAAGCCTATCGTTGATTAACTGCTTTAATTCGGAGCAATTTGGAGACATGAAGAGAACAGGTGTTTCATAAAGGAGCACGTGCCATGACAGTCAACCGCCCCATAAACAGTAGAGTACAACAGGGCTAAAGGCGCACTGGGGTAAAAGGTGCCTTTGATTTTTCATTTTCCTCTAAACCACTAGATGACACAAAAACTTGCCGCAGCACTTCGCAAAACATCCGCTTTTCAAGATGCATGTGGAAATTTGGCTGATCCATGACACAATCGCGGGCAGCGGCGCAAAGTTGATTCTGTGCTAATTTGATCTAATAGCTAGGCTATATAATGTTTTTTTTAAATATTGTACATTTAAGTTATTGAATATATTTTGAGACAAAGGTCTTCCTTATGATTTTCAGTTTTGTTTAAGGTAAATAAAGCAAAAAATTTTCAATAATGGAAGAATATGTAAAAGTATGGTATTTGGGGTAAAAGGCGCCCCTGCTGTTGGGGCTAAAGGCACAGTAATTAACATGATAATAAATAGCTGGCTGACTTTTCCATTTGTTGACATGAGATGGTTAGATTCAGATGGTAGGCAAAATATCATTTGTATAAATAATTTGTGCATTTTGCCCCAAGCTGGTTTTACCCCATGTGTGCGGGGTAAAAGGCTCACCTTGACACATATATATACGATTTATAAACAAAATTAACCACTTTTATGATTTATTAAATAGATAAATCTATCTATCTATCTATCTATCTATAGACTATATATATATATAATTCTCTCTCTCTCTCTCTCTCTCTCCAATCACACACTATGGGAGGGGTGAAAAGGACATTTTTCGTGTGCCTTTAGCCCCATGTACCCTACACAAAACTAATTAACTCTTGAACATCTTCAAGTGTCTAAATTTTGTTTGTTATAATGATATACAGTTATTATGTTTTACAATGCACTATAAAAATAATATAACACTAGTAGTTTGCATGTGCAACTCGCTGCCATGATAGTTTTGGCCTAGGAGGAGGCGACCCCTCAAATCTCTATGATAAGGCCTCTATTATCTCCTTTAAATCTTCGTCTTATTGCTTAAAAAAGCAATATAACTTCGAATAATATACCAGGATTCTACCATGGTACTTTTTGGTACAATGGTTTTTATATACAGTTTTAGCGTGTTGATAATTACCTGCAGCTTCATACGAGTCGAGTGCATGTGCTGTTGAGCCTCCATCATTTTTCCAAAAAAAATAAAAAATTCCCAATGGACTGTCTGTATCCAGCGCTTGTTTTGTTTTCCGCGTTTTACTGGGATAAATCGTTTAAAAGAATGGCGTAGTGCACACCACAACTAAAATCGACACAGAGGACCAATATCTTTGGAATCACTTTCAGTACGACTTTTTCCAATTAATAAACGATTAAAAAAAAAAAAACATGACAGCCAATCAGAATCCAGAGCTCGTGCATTTAAAGCGGCAGGCGTCCTTGCTGGTTTGTAATCTGGATTACGTAATCAGATTCCAAAAATTAAGTACTTACAGTTAGATTATATTACGTTTTTTACGTACATGTTACAAGTCACCAATTTCAATATGACATGAATAAAAGGAGTATCTGATTTTAACAGTGCTTAAAGTGTTAGTTAACCCCCAAATTAAAATTATGTAATTAATTACTCATCACCCTCATGACGTTCCAAATTTTATTTTAATATACAAAGATATATGCTGAAAGAAGTGTCTTGGAAATGAGGCAGCCCACAGTGAGTAAATGCAACAGGTCTTAGAATGACTCGAAAGCAACGAGAAACTCTTTAAAGCTTTCTGTTTTATTGCTCATGTCCTCAGCTAGTAGCCTTTATTCGACAAACATGAACACGTCTAAACATACAGGTTAGACATGCTTAAGCCAAAACATGAATATGATCATGACAAGCTAATGAAATAAAAAATATAAATGGATTCTCTTTAGGCATTGACAATCTTATATTAATATTAAAAAAAAAAAATTAAATGCAATTCGTCAATATGCAGCAAAAGCTTTGGCAGTTCATATATTCCCAGAGCCTTGGTTATAAGATATTAAATGGCAAGAGAACAACTGATTCAGTTCATATAAATATTTCTCTTCCAATTCTGACTGAAAATCTGATTCTAAAAAATAAAAAATATAGAAATAGTCTATACACTTTTGAAGCAGTCTATTTACAGTAAAAAGAAAAGGTTTACATTCTGAAAATAGTTGTTTTGTTGTGCCCACTGTACACTGGGAAAAAAACAGCTCCTTTGAAACAATAGCATTATTTTTTACAATGTGTTCCAAAGGAACACATATAACTTTTAGATAATACTTAATACTAGTAATAATTCAGCCAAAATTGTAAAGACATATAAAAATATCATTATGCTTTTTTTTCTTTCTTTTTTAAAGTGGGCTGGATTGCTTTCAAAAATATTTTCAAAAAGAAGCCTTTCAACACAAGCTGATGCTTCTTAATTAATGATTTTGTTTGTTGCTTGAAAAAAAAAATATTTTTGTCAGTTTGCATTCAATATCAGAAAACGAATGTGAAAATGTGTTACAGAGACATGCAGAGGGTATCTACTGCAAGTATAAATACAGATGTCCATGTTTTGAATGTTCTACATTAACACACACACACACACACATAAAATATATATGCATATCATAAAAGCAAAGCTGTTATTGTTAAAAAAAAATCTCCATGAGATCTGTAGAGAGATACATCCTAAATTTTAACACAAGACAAAAAAGTAGAACAGATGGAACTGGAAAGGTCACGAGTACATAAATACGCAATAATAAAATATGATATTCAGTTTTAGTATGGGACGGAAAATGTTTTGAGAACCTAAATGTAGTGCAGGGCATCATGGGCTCTGACTTGACACAAGGTACATGTATTTCCATTCATTTTTGGTTTGCTGGTTCTATGTTTTGGTAGTATTGTTACAGCACCGCAGGCAAAGGCACAATATTCAGTTTTCTATTTACATCACAAAGAAGAAAATGGCACTTCGTTGGTTTTCTTAGCTGTATTACTACAAACAAATCTCATTTTTCTGAAAAACTTTGTTTTTAAGAATTCCCTTCATGAACAGTGCATTTACTTATAGTAATTTGAAATATTAAGTACAAGGCATTTCAACAATTTAAATTTGGACTGATGTACATGTGGTTCATCTAATACAAAAACAACAACTATTCTTAAACAAATATATTAAAACATTTGCATTGGTGTGATGCATTCATCCACTTTCCCTTTAGAAGCATATGCAAACCACTTGTTTTGGGGAATATGACGGACAGTAATGGTTTAGTCTCACAGATGATGAGGTTATTGCTCGAAATACACTAATCTGAGTGAGTTCATTTATGTGAGTCAAAAGGCTATGGAATAAAAAACCCACGAAATGGAAAAAAAATTGACTTAACTCCACCTGTCCAATCCAAACTGTTTATGAAGGCTCAAGTCTCTGACAAGTTTGACATATGAGATCAACATTGGACGACTTTCAAAAGTCAAATAATAGCAGGGAAATTGAATACCATTTGCACATCAACACGCTGCTGTTCCTGTGGTTGACTGAGATGGATGTTTGGTTAAATGCGGTCCATGATCCAGTTTTTGTCAGAGGTGACACTTGACCGGGCCGAGGCATCGCTCCTGCTCTCACGTGTCCCGCTGAAGGCAGGGGAACGCCGATACACTCCAGGGGTCCTGCTCGCTTCCCGATCAGGGGTTTCCTCTATGTCTGACCCCTGCCATGCACTCCTGTCAGATCCTTCCTTATGATCTCATTCACTATAGAAAAGACAGAAAAGAGGAACATGCTTAAAAATTAAAGGAAAGAACATCTGTTCAGAACTCTTCAGAACTGCCATTTTAAAGTGGGGTTCAAAAGTCGAGACCACAAGTAAAAATGCTTATATTTTAGATTTTTTTTTTTTGTTGCAATAAATAATGTGGAATTTCAAAAATTTCTTCACAATCCTGCATCATAATTTTACTTAATTTTTTTTTTCAGATTGAATATATATATTTGTTAATAGATATATATATATTCCTTAATTTATATATATATAGACCGGTATATACATTACATTTTAATATAATTAGTACAGTCAAAACGAACAATCGCAATTAATCGCATCTAACATAAAAAATTGTAAATGTGTGTGTAAATATACTTTTAAAGATTTTTATATATTTTTTAAAAGAAGTCTTTTCTGCCTCACCAAGGCTCCATTTATTTGATTAAAAATACAAAAAAGCAGTAATAATGTGAAATGTTTTTTTATTTTACTGTTTTCTATTTTAATATATTTTAAAATGTAATTTATTCCTGTGAAGCAAAGCTGAATTTTCAGCATCATTACTCCAGTCTTCAGTGTCACATGATCCTTCAGAAATCATTCTAATATGATGATTTGCTGCTCAAGAAATATTTATTATTATTATCAATGTTTTTTGATTGATATATGTATACACACACAGTACATTTACAGTATACACACATATATATTTACGTGATTAAGCGATTTGACAGCACTAAGAATTATACAAATACATATTTCACCGACAGGGTTTAGATTAAGTCAGGATTAGACTTTAGTTCAATTAGGACATTTAAGTAGCTTTTATAACGTGCCTTAGAAAAAAACATGCTGATGTGCATCTTGAGACAAAACAATGGCTCTGATATATTGTAAGATACATCAGAGAAAGTTACTTTCAGTTAAAGCAGCACAAAACATGCATTTTAGTCTAGGACTAGCCTTGACTGTGAAACCGGGTAATAATATTGAGAATCCTGCTGTTTTTGACAGGCTGAATTCAAGTACCATAAGCTGCAGTGACAGTGACCGGCCACTAGGTGGAAGGGAATGATTTGACAGGCTCAGTGAAGCCCTTACATTGGCCATCACTTCCTGTTGTTTTACAGGGGGGCATAAATGGAAACTTTTACTGCCTCTTCATTCTAAGAATAGCAGCAGGGCGCTGGGGCTGTTAACTCAATCACAACACCACCACACACTAGTCTAGCCACAACTCAGACATGAACAAAGGTCACAGGTATGATCAAATTATTTGAATGTGGGAAAACACCTGCATTGCTGTTTGAGATAAGTATGGATCAAAATGATGACAAAGCCACTGATTGATGGTACAGTCACATGGTAGACCAGGGTACTTCAAAGAACAGGATGGTTTCAAATGCATGGTGATATCCAAAACACTATAGTTTTATCATAGTACCATTTAATTGTTTAGCCAAAGAGACAATAATGCTATAATTAAAATATGTTGGTTTAGGACAAGAGATTCCATTTATTATATATCCACCATTCACCTTGCATCTCTTCAGCCACTGAACTGCACTCTACCTTTACGCATACTGTACTTTGGCTTGAAAACTCAAAGCATAAAAATAATGTGGTCTGACCTGATTAGCAGCATCCTCAGTGCCCTTTAGTATCAAGGCAAGACACTCCGGCCTGGAAACCCAGAGCACAAGTCATCACTACCTCAATACACAGTGCCATGCTGTTTGTTTGTTATGATGGATGAGCTGGAATAACAGGTGTAGCATACAGATTCTCTTGAGGGCTTGGGCCAGATGTCTCTGACACGGTGCTGACTGAATTATTGATGGTCAGTCTGAATATTTAAGATAACAATAATAATTCTAAACCAACCTGCATTAAACTATTAGCTATGAAAAATGCAATTTTATGTTTTAGCAAACAGGCAACCAATCAGCTGCAACCAATTGTATTTAAAGCGCAATGGCAATGTCAAACGGTAAAAATGCAAAGTTTAGAGCATGGTAAAATGTATGCACAAGTAAACATCAGTGCTAACTGGCCAACTGAAAATTAGATTAAACACACTGAAAGTATTTCACAAACAGTGTTTGTTGTGGTAAGAGCTTGCGTTCGAGGAGAAGGAACTCAACATTCAGCTGATTTCCCTATTTGAAGCTTTAATAGTGTAAGGAGCACAATGGCACAAATATAAAGGCCCAAACCAAAAAGATTGATGGATCTTATAGCCTGAAATGTTTATACCAGCTAAAAAAAAATAGCCAGTGTTGGCTAAATCTGGTGGATTTTACATAACTTGTTATGTACTATTAATGTGTACTGTCGCTGATTAAATAAATAAATAAAATAAATAAAGCTCAGATACGATAATTGAAGGTTAACGAATCATCTTGAATAAATAAATAACCCTTGTATTTTGTCATCTTTAAAAAAATAACAAAAGGCAAAACAATGTATATTTAAAAAAATATATTTGTATAAACAATGATATATAATACTAAATACCTTATTCAAGAAATTTGTGATTATAAGGCTAAAAATAAAACTTTTCAGTAGAATCTATAACAGCGCAATCAAGAAAGCCTTGCGGTTTTAATCATACAACACTAAGTATGGGAGCACTATGTGGATGACATCTGTTTTTCCCTCAGAGACTAATGAAGAGCAGATGAGAGAGGAATAAACTGGTAGTAGCGGGATTCAGAGGTGCTTTATCAGCGAGAGAAAAAAACTAAATACGAGGCCTTGCAGACTTTAGATCCACTGATGGAACTCCTTCCAACACCCAACAGCTTAAAAGAAACTTTTTGACATGTAGAAACGAGATCTTTACAACTTCTGAAGAAAAGGGACTGAGTGGTGCTTCACTGTGCAAAACTTGCTTTTGTACATACATAGAAAACCATGCAATGTACAGGACAGAGATCTTATAGGGAAAGTAATGAAGGGCTGGCACACACTGATGGTTTTAGCTGTGAAGGAAGTGTACAGACTGGGCGGTATAATAGGTGAGTGTCTGGCTGGAGAGACCTTGACCAATCAGAAAGCTTGTTTACAAACTAATGGTGGAAAGCAAGACAGAGCATAGTAGATGACTCAGTCTGCACCTCAACTATGTGTGCAAACTGTGCATGTGCTTAGCTATACTTGAAGACAAAAAAAGATGGCAAAATCTGTCAAAGCCACTTTTAGGTATGTCTGGGTGAATAAGCAATGTCTTTTATGTACAAAAATGTTCAAAGTTGCCTAATCATTATTATTAGCTTTATTTAAAAACAATAGAAGTCTATGGTATGTCCTCATTTAGATTGCAAGGTAGCAGGCGTGTGTATGTGGATCATATATGTGACCCTGGATCACAAAACCAGTCACAAGTCGCACGGGTATATTTGTAACAATACATTATAAGGGTCAAAATTATCGATTTTTCTTTTATGCCAAAAATCATTAGGATATTAAGTAAAGATCATGTTCCATGAAGATATTTTGTAAATTTCTTACCGTAAATATATAAAGCATTTATTTTTGTGAGTGAATGCAACACAATTGCAAACATAAATGGACAACTTTAAAGGAGATTTTCTCAATGTTTCAGATTTTTTTGTACCCTTAGATTCCAGTTTTTCAATAGTTGTATCTCGGCCAAATATTGTCCTATCCTAACAAACCATACATCAATGGAAAGATTATTTATTCAACTTTCAGGTGATGTATAAATCTCAATTTCGAAAAATTGACCCATGTGACTGGTTTTGTGGTCCAGGGTCACATATGCTGTAAAATAGTGTAAAAACTAAGAAAAGTCATACAGCACTTGATCTACTGGCTAGTGTGTGTGTGTTGGGTAATGGGCTAGCACTGAGTTGTAATAAAGCCACAGAGCAAGTGTAAAGGACAGGAAGAGTCTACACCGCAGGTCTGACTGTTTGCTCGCCAAAACAGACTAGTTTAAAAAAGCCAAACCAAAAATAAACTATTGACACCTCCTTTCCTTTTAACTCTGCCTTCAGACCATGTTAATCTCTACAATCTACAGATGCTTCTTATTTCGAACAACACTTTTAAAGAACAAAGCTACATCTTATCAGGACACCATTTTCACAGCCAAATACCCAATGGCTTGGCACACACACGGTCCAAAACTGGATGCAAGTGATCTGAAACTAATGTGCACGGCTTACGTGCTCTATCTAAATTATTCCTGCTGCTCTCTCCAGCTGGAAGAACTTCAACTCAGGCTTTCTAGGTTGGAACCGAAGCCTAAGGCGAAAAAAGTTGAGCCAGATGAGCACTGGAAGATTGGCCAATGTTGTACCCTCAAAACTCTAAGCCAGTTTGGCTGTTTATCTCAGGGTAACACTTGTTAAGGGCCGATGCGGAGATGACATCAAATCAAAGGTGATCTTTGTAAAAGTAGTCTAGTAAAAGATCATAACTACTGTATCTTGCCAAAAACGCCAGTTTGGACTAGTTTTAATTTGCATGTTAGTCTAGACTGGTACCAATCTAGTTAGACCACCATTGCTAAAACTTTGCTGATGGAGCTGGTCGGACAAGTCTAGCTGGTTAAGCTTGTCAAGACGCTGTTGATTACAAAAGGTCTAGTATTTACACAAAGATGTACTGAACTTCCTTTTCTTGCTATTGAGAAATGCAAAACATGCATGTTCATAATGAAATAGATGAAGGTACAGTTTCTTTAAAGAAAGCCAACCACAGAAACCTTGATGGCCCCTTCAAAAAGCCACCATCGAAATTCTGAGTGAAATAGACATATCTGCATGAGTCATATTAGAACTGGTTGTGTGTGAAGGTCTTGGAGGACATCAAACGATGAGATGTTAGTGGGTGTATCGCTACACACTGACACCTCTGCAAGCAAAAGCAACTGGGACTTTTTGTGGTCGTCATCCTTCCTGCTCTCAATGACCTGGACTTTGCGCCCCATCTGCTCTTGGGTTACTACCGGTATCACTTCTTAAAAAGTAAAACTGGAGCCACTATGCTTCTTAACTAGATTAACCAACAAGATTGATTTACAATAAGGTCATCCAGCTTCATTATAAAGAACATGCCGAAACCTCTAAGGTAAAGCGACTTGTTGCAGGGTCAATACCACAGCTGGAACTTGAGGTTAATTGTCTTGCTCATCATGGGTACAATGGCAATAAACCCAGCCTTACAACTTGTAGGATTCTGCAACCTCAGTGAATAACTGTGGCCCAACAGAACAGACTGTGTTTGCAACAATTTTGAGTCAGAGTGGTAAAGTAGTAACCTCCTCGTTATCGTGCTAATCGTCAAATATACCACTCCAGTCCCGAATTGTTGCAAGCAAAGTGTGTGGCCAGTTATTTCCTGCAGTGTTTACAAATATCAGCATTTTCTGTCTTGCTTTAAGGGGCCTTAATGAGGGAATTCACTAGCAGCTTTATGAGTTTACCAGAGTGGTGTTAAACTCTAATGGGGCTACCAGAAATTTTTGTACATAAAAAGGGGGGCTACTGGGATTCCACAGAAAGATCATAAACCAGCATCTTTTTACGACAACATGAAAGGTTCTAGGTCCCGGGAATCTCATAGTAACTCTCTAGTAACATGTCTACAATTGTGGTGTTGCTATTAACTCAGGGAAACCCTATTTGAGCATGCAGAAGAAAATCCATCTTTGGCTCTCGGTCCCACTCGCTTCAGTTTTTCCATCCAACATGGCCCTTTCCCTTTCCTGCAGACTCCCACCCATCGCTATCTTGTTCAGATCAGGCTGCCTTTCTGGATAAGTGCAGCAGCTGCAAATAGGAGTTCTGTGCTCCAGATTGGCAAGAGCGCAACCTGTGGAAAAAAAGCAAATCTTCTCGCAGGTTCCCCCCACAGTATTGGGGGGCGTGAGGCCAAGGGGAAGCCCTGGCCAAGTATAACAAACAAAGAGGCTTTCCCCAGCTCTCCCAGGCAGCCCATTCCACTGTTTGACAATGGGTTGCCATGGCACTTGTTTTGTGAATCATAACATTGTCAACATGTCCAAGAAGTTTTGGAGCTGCTTGGTTTTCTTTTCCTTTTTTTTTATTTGCAAGGTCGAAAAAGCACCCATTTCCTTGTCAGATACAGGGCATAGAGAACCCCCTGCACGCAACATAATAAACCACAAGAGAAACTCTGACCCCCTGAACTCCCAAACTGCCTTACAGTAGTGACACTGGAATCTTACGCCTTCCCTTGCCAGTATTCTGCATCATGGTTTGGCCATTTTCATTATAAAAAGTCATTATAACTCGACTGGTTTTTTGACACAATTGAAAAACAAAACAGAGGGTGTGTGTAAGGAAACGTGTAGCCATATCCATCTAATTCATTATGGTTTCACTCTTCCTGAGTAATGGAAAGTATATACTCAAAGCCAGGGGTACAAAATAGATCTTTTATTCATTCCACTTTATATAATACAACATTTCTAGTGTCTCGTTGTCCTTGGGTCATACAGTATGTGTGAGAACCCTCCCACCCTTAAATGTTAAGAAGATAAGACAATGAGACGGACTTGACAAGCACTCTTCCTGCTATTGTCTGAAAGCAGAGAAAATCTGCTTGGGGACATTTCTAATGGTACATTAACACATTATCAGTCAAAGAATGTGGCATTTGGCACATTCCTACGGCCACATATTTTTACGGGGAATTTGAAAGTATGTGTCAATTCACATGCATATGCATTTTTTTATTGTTTCCCAATCAGTACACTTAAAACAGTGAAGAAAAGCTGTTATTCTGTCAGTGCTGTGGAAGCTTGTGTCACCAAGACAAATTCCTTGTATGTGTAAGCATACTTGGCAATAAAGCTCTTTCTGATTTCAAAAGTCTTCAACTACATTTTTTTTACGAAACCACATTTAATTACGTCATTAATTTACATTTAATTATGAATGCCTAACCATTAAGAACAGCAAATGGTCAACCTGCAGTTACTCACCATCATCAAGGTAGGCCTGATCCAAGTTCTCCTGCTTGACCGTGACTCGTCCAGGAACACTGGTTCTCGGTTCTTCTGCAGAGGAACATCTCTGGGCCTCTACTTGGACAGGAGGTGACCTGTCTTTGGCCACTCTCTGGAGGAAGGGCTGCTGTTGGATGACAGTGGGGTAATTCTGAGGGTGCTGGGGTGCCTGGGCTGGTACTGGTGAACGGTTTGCCCCTGTAGCTTGGGGACTATGCTGGTTATAGCCCTCACAATAAATGATGTGCTGATGTTCTGGGGGTGGTGGCGCAGGGGGATCTCCTCCTCTGAGCAGGTGGTGGTTGGTGGGTGAGAACTGGATAATTGAGGGATGCTGGTTGGAGGGATGTTGGCCACCCAGGTGAGGGGACTGGGCTGGGGAACCCGTGTGGACCAGAACTGAACGATGGGAGTCTGGCATCATAGTGGCTCCCGTCTGAGAGTAAATAGGACTGCTTGACATGCTTTTTCCAGGACGGGCGTACAGTATGGCTTGGCTCTGCTGCTGAAATCGGTGGTCCGGAGGGGAGACACCCAGGCGGGTCTGCTGACAGGGGACGAGGCCAGGCACCAGGCCACTGTCTGGGCTGATGACCCCCCGAGGGTTATAGTATGGCTGGGGAGACACCCCCAGCATTTGCGACATGGAATAACCCATCCGACCAGATTCATATTCATCCACCGGCTCGGTCTTAATAGACGGAACTGGGGAAGTAAAATGAGAGAATATCTATGATGGAGTATTCAAAGTGCACATATCATGGAAAAGATAAATAATACTCAATATACTATATGCAAACTGAGGTCATGCACACATAAATCTTAAAGGTACAGTATCAAATAATACACCTAATAGCCATATAGGTACCTGGTAGAGGTGTGTAGGTGAAATGCTGAGGCTGACTGCGCTTCCGTTTCCCATTTATTACATAGAAGTTGACTTTGGCTGGATGGCAAATGGATGGGTCTCTATATGGAGGCACCTCAATGAACAGCATGCTCTGTGAATGAGAGAATAGTTTTATTGCTGTATCTATATAGACAGTTTACAAGAAGAGGGCTGAAAATAGACCTTCAGGAAATTCAGTAATTTATGTAATGCAGTCGCTGGACTTACTGCCTGACTTTTGTCTTTGTCAACTGTGGCTTCCAATTCCCAAATCTGCTGTCCATCTGGAAATAAAAGGGAAAAAAAAGTTTAATTAAATATGGGTTGCCTAAGTAAAGTTGAGATTAGTTAAGTTTAACTGCATAACCATTATGTAATACCCATGCCAAAGCTCTCATTTATCAGTAAATAATTGATGTAGGCTTCTTAATGGCCAATTTAAGACCACTGGAGGAGTGTAATCTTTGTTCCCTAAAATATATATATATATTGTTTTTATTTTATTTTATTTTTATTATTATTATTTTAATTTTTTAATTAAACAAACCGTCTAGCATCACACTCATGCTTAAAGTCAAAGTTCTTCCCTCAGTTGTTTGGGGAAATACAGGATTGGCCAACCGTTCTAACTGGCACACACTGCTTCCTCCACTTGTTCATAGTGACTCAACTTTGTTTTGATAGGTAAAGTGGGTGATGAATTGTGGGTTCATCTGTCATATCTATAGGTCATAGGGTACTTACATAATTCCTCGCCTACAGACTGGTTCCCATACTGCAGAGATTGCACTGCAAGTCAATCACATTTCTACCCACAGTTCTATCACACACGCTTCATCAGACACTGATGACCTCATGACTGCCAGTCTGAGCATGTAGTGTATTTTGACATGCCAGTATGAACTAAAACCTCTCTCGCATCAAGTTGCATTCCTAATCCCAAGTATCTTTACATAACAGCTTACATTGCATTCTGTCTTCCATGTTTGAATTTGTCAACACTGCATATTAAACATCGTATAAATGTTCAAATCTTGCTGATTACTTACAAAGCACTAAATGGTTTAGCTCCTCAGTACTTGAGCGAGCTCTTAATGCATTATAGTCTTTCATGTCTATTGCGATCTCAAAATTCTGGCCAGTTGATAATACCTAGAATATCAAAATCAACTGCAGATGGTAGATCCTTTTTCTATTTAGCACCTAAACTCTGGGACAATCTTCCTAGCATTGTTCGAGAAGCAGACACACCCAGTCAGTTTAAATCTAGACTAAAAACACATCTCTTTAACCTGGCATACACATAGAACATTATAAATTTCTATTATTTAAATCAGTTAAATGATTGTTAGGCTGCATAAACTAGGTCAGCTGGAACCGGGAACACTTCCGATAACACCCAATCTACACCTTAATTCATAAGAAGAATGGCATCTACACTAATATTAGTCTCTCTGTTTATCCCGAGATTTTAGCCGGAGTCAGCCGGGCCGTATCCAGATCAGATGGAGGACCGTATCCAGATCAGATGGAGGACCTGTGTCTAGACACGATCACAGCGCATCCCTGAAGTGTCAGCAGAGATTGTGTCAACTAGACTCCCCCCTCAGATCTTCAATCAAGATGGAGCTGGATAAATATTCTGAATTTTCCGATCCAATCTGACTTCTGACCTGTAATGCTGCCTGAATAATAATCATACACTGTTCATTCGTTGGCCAGAGGATAACTGGCACCGACTGAGCTTGGTTTCTCCCAAGGTTTTTTCCTCCATTCTGTCACCTGATGGAGTTTGTGTTCATTGACACTGTCGCCTGCGGCTTTTGGCTAGCTTAGTTGGAGACGCTTAATATTCAACAATATTATTGATCTGCCTGCATTGACACCATTATATGAGAACTGAACTGAGCTGGATGATGACACCACTGTTTTCTCCAGAGCGGCTGTATAGATAAATTAACTTAATAACTTTTTCACAACAAAAATGAACCATCACTGAATTTACTTAGGCTGGACTATGACACTATTTTCTTCTAGATCTGCTGTACAGCTGATTTTATTTTCCTATTATTTTCC
The DNA here is from genome assembly GCA_022828995.1 of Vimba vimba. NCBI lineage: Eukaryota > Metazoa > Chordata > Actinopteri > Cypriniformes > Leuciscidae > Vimba > Vimba vimba. The sequence continues at coordinate 27,977,151 of CM040837.1, read as the reverse complement.
TGTTATCACTGTAAATCTGCTTTGAAACCACCTGTATTGTAAAAAGCGCTATATAAATAAAGGTGGCTTGACTTGACTTGAATTTATACAGAAATCCAAAAACCATAGTAATATAAGTAAACAACACATAGCAAAAAATATCTTTAAACCAGAACAGAAAATAGCATTCCTACTGAATTAGTCATTAAACCAGGAACGATTTTGCTCTGTATCACAGCAGCATGTGGGAAACCCCTTTTTGGGCCGCAAATAAGAGACGTGTGGCTCAAATGAGTCAGCACTAGCTAGGGGGATTCCACATGCACTGCCAGGATAATGTCTTAATATTGCTTTATGATCAAACTGCTTCGTTTCACCCACAACAGGTGATGAGTGCTTCTTCCTTGGCCGTTCTGTTTGTTTGGAGTTTGTTCCAAAGCTCCTTGTTCAGGATCCCATGGGTTTGCTTTTTACTTTTTCTTATAATTAGCCGTAGAAGCTTTGAGAGTGAAAGCCCAGCAAGGCATACAGAGCAAAATCAGCAAGAGCCAGCAAATCTCCAACCAAAGACAGCTGTCTCCCATTTCAGAGATTTCACAGTCACAATGCTCCTGGACGCTCCGTCAGGATAAAAAACTCTCCACAACAAAAACCAATGCTCGTTTATGTTCTTCTGTTTCTTATTTTTAGAGTAAAAATGCAGTAGGCTATTACATACAGTGGCCCCAAAAAGTTTTTGGAGTTTGAAGCCACTCTTAAAAATGGATATATGAATGGCATTGCATTAGATAAAAAAAATAAAGGCTTCAGGGGGAATATTGTTATAATTCAAGGCCTAGCAGATCTCCTTTTATTAAATGTTTTGATTGAAAAAGTCATTGTGTTTGCACAACCTTTTTGGTTTTACACTGTTATCTATTGCAATGAGCTAATGCAAACACTGTAAACCCTGACGCTAAAATAATTAATTGGTTTGAGTAGGGCCAACTTAAATTATACAAATTAGTTCCATCAAATTAACTTTTATGAGTATTTAGAACTTTCTATTTCTTTTGAGTTCACAAAACGGACACATTTTAAGTAAGTTGAATTGTTTCATTGTTTTAAGTTCTATGAACTTGTTTCTTTTAATTTAGACAAACTTAAAATTTAACTGAAACTGGGCTGGGATCTCTATTTCCCAGCATGCTTTGCCATGACACTCAAAAGGGAGAGTAAATGCTAAAATTGTTATATATTGTTTTTTGGGTGTAAAAAGAGTAAGATAGTATGCTATTTTGAACACTGCCAATGAGTTTTACTGAACACTCCTCTGTCTTCCATTAGTCAAACAGCCAAACAGATGAAAATAAACAGACGGGGAATATTGAAAATTATATGTGATAAATTACTCGCACTCAAATCGTTTAAATCCTGAATGATTTTATGACGTTAGTTACAGAGAGATCGAGGGGGTTAGACAGAAAGAAACACTGAATTTTCAACAAAAATAAAAAAGCCTAAAAAGGACTTGATGAGTCACAGCTCTTTTCTGATAGACTAAACACATTAGCCTCAATCGATAGATCAATAAACAGAACTTTGCATTCTACCAAAACGAACAAAACCTAGACGACACATGGCGTACATCAATAAAACAACGTAAACAGCAGTAGAGAACACAATGGATGGGGGAAAAAAAACAAAGTTTAAAAAAAAGCAGCAACGGGAACTTTGAAGGTTGAAGGAGCACTTTCTAATCACACAGCTGTGACTGGATTTTATTTGCAAGCAAAACTGCCGAGTGCCACCTGTCCGAGGCAAAAAGCAGCATCAATAAGAGCAAGTAGTCATAGCACACACACACACACACACACACACACACACAATCCATCTGCCGCTTAGCATGCATGAAAGAGCACAGTGTGTGGGAGTGCCATAACAATGACACCTGCAGGCAAAAGGCACTGCCACCAACACCACAGCAACCTCTAAAGACTCATTTGATTCACTACTAAATGCACTTCTTGTAAGTCTGATGACTTTACAGACATTTCACTCTTCAAGATCTGATTAAAATCAATATAGAATGGCTCTTACAACCCATTTTACTTTCATAATGTGATGCATTTCCCAACGGAACAGGATATTCAATGAGGAAACACTGTAAAAACTGAAAGAAAAAAAAAGAAGCTGCCAGCGTGAATGACGCTCAGTATCCTGAATGGCGAGTATCCTTGTAAATATAGTCTTAAAAATATGTCTTAAATGAACATAAACAGTTGAGAAATAAAACGCTTGTGTAACATTATATTGGATCCGTGCAGCTCTTAGCCTAATATGATCAATGTTAATCAAACAATTATTCACTACTCTTGAATAAATAACTTTTGTAACTTTAATAAGGATTAATATATATTTAATTTATACAATGAAGAATATATTTTATATATTTGATTACTTTATTTCTGTACCTAAAAACTACTGTTCGATCTACCTGAAAAGCACTGTTTATTTCATATGCATCTTTGTTCTGTTGCATTTATGTTGGCCTGTTGAATGTTAAATGGATCCAATACAAGGTCAATAGAAATTATTATATACGATGCAGCAATAAACTAGCTAGTATACCTTAATGCATGAGTTTTTTTAAATTTGCTCATTTAAAACATGATCAAAACACTAATTTAATTTAATGACAAAAGTTCAAATAAGAGAGCAAGTGACAAATATCGAAATCGACCAGTGATTGTTTGTTAAAATCGATATCGACAACAACAAAAAAATCCTATTGTGCATCCCTAAACGTTACTGTTGGTTAATTTCCCAGGAAGAGAAAGACTTCATATTTAAATATATTTGTATTTGCTAAAAGCTTGTTTTGTCAACGTTTAGAAGTACACTAGCATATTGATGGCCCCAAAACTTAAAGACATGAACTAAAAGCCAAAAGAAACACATTTTAAATTCATGTGTACTTTAATGTAGATGTTAAGTAAAAAATAATAATGAAAATAGAGAAAGACAGGTGAATCAATCTGATAATGACAGTGAAATTGGAACCTGGCGAGAACGTAGATGAGCTGCTGCACTGTTTGTACATAAAGCTGACACTGTATTCAGATCCGAAATCTAAAACTGCATGCAAATGTGAGTGAAACAGATTAGAAAAGGTCACAATTCAAATGAAAGCCTAATGGTCTTTTGCAGACCACTATTCATTCATAAAGTTCATTGATGAGTTTGAGTGTGTCTGCAATTACATAGTTTTATCAGCTGTTTAGTTCAACTACTTTATTATGTTAATTTCAGATAAAACAATGACTCATGAATATGGAAATAGAATGAGAAAACAACCATTTCATGTTACACTTTTTGTCCTGTGTGCATAATATTTGATCAAATATGCCAGACAAAAGAGCAACTACATATGTTTGAACACAAAGGCGACACACTCTTCAACAAAAGCGCCACCCGCACACTGAAAAAACAAAGAAAGGACAGTGAAGCTTTTCCTCTTATCTCCAAAATAATGCAAATTGTTGATGGTAAATTGTCGCCGTAGTTTGCCTCTCAGTGTGATTCAACAAACAAGAAGCACAAAAACAGGTGACATATAAAAGCGATAGTAGACATAAAAACAACAAGTGGGTCGAATGAAAAGAAAATGTTGAGGCCTGATATCAAAAACATTGTCTTTCGGACTTTTATAGGTAATCTATATCCTAGTGTATTCCCAAACATTGACAAAATTCACTTCAATTGAATCGCATACAAGTTTTTGCTTAATAAAAAAAAAATCCCTCCCCATAAAATATAATACGACCAGCAAATTAGAAATAGGGCTAGAAAAAGCAAATCATAGTGCATGTGTGTTTATTTGCTAACTCAATGCATTTCCTTCCCTAACCTTTAACAGGATGCAACAAAATTGACTGGAATTAAAAGTACAAAGTACAAAGCATTAAGCGTCATTTCACTGGGCTGTGACGTAAACTAAAGACTATTAATCATATATTTTAGCTTGTCTGATAATGAAAATGATTGCCTGATTTGATTACACTTTTAGTAATGACAGTAGTGCACATAAAACTAGCACATAATTCACTTCTGACTTGTGAGCTAATCTATTTACTATATATACTTTTTCACAGTGCTATATGCAGTACACACACACACACACACACACACACACACACACACACACACACACACACACACACACACACACACACACACACACACACACACACACACACACACAGTACTATGCAAAAGTCTTAGGCCACCATTAGATGTTGTTTTAGCAATGGTATAATGACCCTATATAATTATTTCTCAGTCTCTTTATTAGAATATAATCAGAAAATACAGGACATTTGTATGCAGTATTAAAAAACAGAAAAACAGAAAAAACGCTTCTACAGACTGAAGTGGCAGGTATTTAGTGAACTCCCCTTACACTTGAGCAATAGCAGGAACCTGACCCTCTTAAACCTCAATGGAATGGAAAAGGACTGGAACGCCAAGAAAACTTTCAAAATATATGAGAAGTTTCTCCGAATTTCTTCTTTGAGAAACTGGAAGAAGTCCAGGACGTCACACTTAATACTGATTTTGCTTAAAAACAGCCATTTTTTTTACATTTTGTGTACATATTTCCTGTATTTTCTGTTTGTATCTTAATAAATAGACCTGAAAAATAAATATGGATGATCATTAAAACATTGCTAAAACAACAAAACTGGTAGTGGCCTAAGACTTTTGCACAGTATTATATCATAGAAATTGTAAAAGTACTATGCCAGCAGTACTTAATACTTAAAAGAGGCATTAGATAGTTAAAATGACCTTGTTTCTTCACCGCCTATAAAAAATAACAAGCAAGTAATAAACTACAAGCATTCAGCATGTTCAGCTCTAACTTCCCGTTTTAAAACATAATATGTTGTTAACACAGGAAGGAAATTGAGAAGGAAGGAATTTCCAAGATTATACCTCATAATCTACACAGAAAATGTAAATTTCACATGTACCTACAAATATACTAGGCCGAATATCAATCTTTTAGCACTTACCATGAGTCTTCTCCATGAAGATCACCTTTGAATCTGCGCTGAAGTTCTGGCCGGTGAGAATCATCTGCTGGCCTCCAAGAACCGAACACCCATCCATGTCCTGCTTCTCTACCATGGGCAGCTCGTGGGCAGACCTCTGGGCTATAGAGTCAAACAGGGAGAAAATACAGAATTTAGATGTTTGGACTGAATTTAATGTAACAGGTTTGAAGAGTGGCCCACTAACTGAAGAGTTACTAAGAGCCCTATTACAATTGTTCCCTTGAGCGAGTCACTTAACCCCTGCTTGGTCCACGAAATATTGATTCTGCAATCAATAAGTCACTTTGGATGAAAAAATGTCAGCTAAATGACCGATAAAATGTTTCCCAAAAAGGCACTTAACCTCAGGTTATTTTAAAAGGATAAAATAAAATGATTAAAAAATAATAAGAATAATTTATTTATATATATATATATATATATATATATATATATATATATATATATATATATATATATATATATATATATATATATATATACATATATATATATATATATATACACATATATATATATATATATACACATTTAAATTGCCTACTAAATTATACAAGCCATAATAAATAATAATAATAATAAACTATGATGTTAGTATGCAAGTCATACAACAGATGAAGATATCATATCAAGATATCAAAATCTCCGGGAATTCATGCATTTTTTATTTGCATTGGAATTAAGAGGCTTTTAACTAGGACAGTTAGCTAAATTTGCTTCAGCCAAATTGACATTAAGCCATGTAAACAAAAAGGCAGGTTGATCCAGCATATTAAACGCCTTATTTATTTATTCTAGGCTGATGGAGTATTAAATCCTGTTTTACAAGACGAAGTTTATTGTCACAATATTAAGGACATGCACTCATGAAACTTATCTATGATATAATATCCGCAACATCAACTTTGATTAAAACAAATACGAGTGACCTTTAGACAGATGTGTGGCGCGCCGTAATCTGAATTAATGAAGCGTACGCGCTCCTCTTAAATAATACAGCTTGCTACCTGAGAACAGGGTGAGATACAGTACATCTGCAAATAGAGCAATGATATCTCAGTGCCTGACAGAAAAGATTGAACTTCCTAAAATAGAAAAAGGGGGTTGGGGAGTTTATCAGGATAATTTTAAATTCATTCCTCTTTTGCTCCGTTGAACTTGGTTTGCATCAAACGAAACCTAACCGAGGAGGAAGCAGAGCAACCAGACAGAGCGGTAGAATTACATGTAAGACAAAGCCACCTGATATCTAATAAGAGCATGACAAATATTCAACCTAAACCCATATTACAACATTCAGTCGCTGAACCCGACAGGTTTAAGCCATCAAGAAAAATAAAGAAGAAAGTAAATAAGGCCCATTTTTATTTCATGTTGATTAAGTACACTCAACCACCTAAAATTGCTTTCTTTTGCTTTTGTATATTTTAAGCTTTCTTTAGTGTGTAATGTTGCTGTTTGAGCATGAAAAAGGTCTACTCCAAGTCACTCCAAAGGAGTTATTCTCTATATCAGTAACTGTTTCTGAACTGACTCGAGTCTTTAGTTTTAGTTTTCTAGCCCTATTTCTAATTCCCACTCAAGGCACAAGCAAAATAAAGGGACGAGGCCTGGTTGAGTTAGTTAGTAGTGTGTTGAAATTCACGGTTATGGTAAGGGGCGGGACAATTCCCAAACACGCTCGAAGTCGTTGACCAATCAAAACAATGATGATGCCGACCAATCAGAGCACATTGTGCTTTTCAGAAGGAGGGGCTTCATAGAGACTAAACAGAGCGTTACTGACAGACTGGGAAGAGAGGTGCTGCAACAGTGTCAAATATGGTGAAAATAATGTGTTTCTTTAACATTCAAGCATGGAAACCTATTCTAGTAGATATCTACTCTAGCAGAACCTATTCTTTGTAAAAGGGTTTAACAGGACTCCTTAAAGTCTAAATGTACTCACAGCATTCAATGGGATGCGAAGCAACTTGCAGAGACATATGTTGACCTCCTTGCTGGGGAATGTGAATACGAAATACCAGTCGAACGCGCGTGTTTTTACGCCCAATGTCCGTCTCGCCTTTCCGGAGCTCGATGTCTGCATTCCGAAGCTTGAGAATCCCGGCACAATCAATTCTGAGAAGCATTAAAAAGCAATTTCTACCATGTTAGTATACACATTTAAAACCAAAAAAGTGGAAACCATTGTGTTAAATGCATTTATCTGAAAGAACCATCATCCATAGAGCGTACTCACATTGCTTTCATGTTATTCTTTGGCTCAAGAGGAATTTCCAAGACTTTGGTGCCGTTGATGATCTTCTCGTAGCTGGTGGTGGTGACTGTTTTGCCGGTAATGCGATGGACCTGATAGAAAGCGTGAGGCTTCAGGATTCGCTCGTCTGCCGTGCCAATGAAGATCTGCAAACCAAGCGGCTCCTTGCCCCTGTATCCACGTAACTGCACACAGAAAAGTGCAAAAAAGTCACATTTTCTATTTGAATGTATTTTAAAATGTAATTTATTCCTGTGATGCAAAGCTAAATTTTCAGCATTATTTACTCCAGTCTTCAGTGTCACATGATCCTTCAAAAATAATTCTAATATGCTGATTTGATGCTCAAGAAACATTTCTGATCATTATTGAAAACAGTTGTGCTGCTTTATATCTTTGTGGAAACTATTAACTATATAACAATTAACACGCACCAAGCACCAAATGCGAGTAAAAATAGCGAGTGTTAGCGAGTGTATGAAACTGTCACTCAGCAGTTGGCCGGTAACATGTTTATTAATTCTAACAATGCATGAACTTGAACAAACGTGAACGATGCTCGGGACAGTTGATGAGCTAGCGCTGCATCGTCACCAAAGTTTAAGCCTCGACAATATTCAAGATGACGCAAAACGGAGCTCATTTCATTACTAAATTGCAAATAATAAACTGAGCTCTCTTTCACGTTTTCTTGCACTTGAGCGGACAAATTCACACAAAATTGTCAAAAAATAGCGAGTACACTAGTAAACATAGTCGGTTATGTCTTAAGTGAACGTAAACAGTTGAGAAAGTAAACACATGTGTATCAGTATCAGGATATTAGATCTGTGCATTCGCTCTTAAAGTGACAGTAGCCTAATATTCCTGTGTTTTAATGTTAATCAATCAACAAAGGACAAAGAAAAAAATCACTCACTGCTTTTGATTGAATAACATTTGTAACTTTGATAAGGATTAATAAATCAGGATGTTTAATTTATACAATGACGACTATGCATCGTTATTTTGCATTTTAGCTTATAATTTGATCATTTGTTTTTTATTGTACTACTGACTGTTTGCTTGTCTTTAATGTTTTAAATTTATATTAGTTAGGCTAGCAGTTTTAGATGTAGAATCAAATTTGAAATAGAAAATTGTGAATTTTTACTGCCATTATGGCTGGTAAAACATATTTATGGCAAAATGTTAGGCCTCATACACACATATATATAATAGTGCAGCCGGAGCAACTATTTTAGCCAAGGTCTGCTCTCCTGGTTGGGAAGCACAGACCTGCTGGAAACATTAGCATCTCCGAAAACCTTGAACACAAGCCAGAAGGGTGTGTGCAGTCTGCAAACGTCTTTCCTTCACCGATTCATCTCCTTCAAACTCTACAGGAAACCAATGAGTCAATCGCGAGCTCTGACTGTGGCAACGTTTGTGGCCTGGGTCCTTCCAGTGCCAGTTGATTGATTGTGGAAGATAAACTCTTAAATTCAAATCAAAAACTGAATGAGTCTGGTATGGCATTCTGGAAATCATGCAGTATTAAACCCACAGGGATGTCCACAGTGGCTGAGTGCCAAAATGGTTTATGCATATGCAGATGAATGTGAAATTGCACAGATGCATCTTAGTTTGCGTCTGAATTCCTGCACTGAAGGTTAATAATTCAGAAGGGCTTTCAAATCCTGTTCGACACAGAGGCAAATGGGTCACATTTTCATATGCAAAACATGGCATGTCCAATGAGAAAAACAACTCTGGCCTTGTCATTTTGTTGTAGATGAGTTAGATAATGTGCACAGCAAAACAGGCTACCTTTTAACTACATGCATTTCACAAAGATTTTTGGAGAGCGTAATTTAAGGGGGGATTTAAGGATAAAGGGCTTTGTGCAGGAAAAGTACAAGTTTTGATTTAATATGAGGGCGAAAAAGCTACTTGATCATTTATCAAGCTTAACTTTTCTGTTGAAACAACTTGAGGTTAACTAATTGTAGGGACAATCCCTACGATTAAAGATAAATGCATTGCTCAAGGGCACTTTGATGACAAAGCAATGATGGTCACTTTTACTTCATATTGAAACTGCAACCCTTGTAAATGGCAGTTCATATCCTTGAAAATCCCAACCTCAGTTTTCTTTTCTGTGTTGATATATTTCCTTCTGAAACAGACAGTTTAGAGCATGACATATCGAATGTCTCACTTTTGTTAAACAACTAACTAACAAAGATAACTAAGTTTATGTCAAAACCACACATGACCAATTGTATGATAAATGAAAGCTCTAGTCACTATCAAAAACATACACTTCAGCACTTCCTTTGCAAGTGACTGATTGTAGAGAAAAATGGACTATTGTTACTACGGTCTCATTTTGCAATTTACTGAAAAAAATTAAATCACCATGACAAGACATGCACAAGCAGAGTCATGTGAATACTGAAAGCAGATGACACATAAAAGCAGGTAACAAATTTGATGTGCACTCTTAAAAAAAAAAAAAAAAAAGCGTCTACATCGGAAGGAAGTGTGCAGAAACCACAGAGCATGAAGATGCAGCTAAATTTACTCTGGATATCAAAAGCACAGTGAGCAGGGCATGTGTCAACATTACAAATTCATGCTTGATGGACAAAAGTGGGCCAAAAACAATGCTGCATCAGATAAGGGGGATGAAATGTGTGTGTTTGGTTTAGTAACAGTACAGTAACCGGATCTCTAATTGGCTCTTCATAAGAGAATATGACAAGTCCAGCTTAAAAGCAACATCTGAGAAAGACAAATCATAAATTAAACATCTCTATTTTCTTCTAGGCAGCAATGAGATTAAATGGAGGGCAAACTGACACGTTTGCATTGGTCATTTCCAGAGTTAGGTGGAATGCATTACTAAGTAATTAATTACTGTAATTTAATTACTTGTCCCTTGAAAAAGTAAAGTAAGGGATTACTCTTAATTTTTCTGGAATTTTAGTTACAGCTATTTTTGATGTAATTGCATTAAATCTGTATTGGCTCTAGAACAATTCTATATGAAACAATAGTGGATTTAACATCAAAATTATTTAAAATATGCCGTCCAAATAAATTTTATATATTTTTCTAAGACTGAATATCACAACATGTACTACGAAACATATCTGAGTCATATTTTATCGCAAAATAAACATAAATATATAAATAAAACAAATAAATAAATAAAAAACAAACAAATAAATAAAACAATCAATCAATAAACAAATAAACAAAGCTAGCATTAAATAAAACATAACTGAAATAAATAAAATATGATTGTACATAAACAAAACAAATAAATAAAACAATTAAAAACCTAAATAAATAATAAACAAATAAATAAATAAAACCTAAATAAAGCAAATTGATAAAACAGACAAAAATAAAACATAAATAAAACCAATAAAACATACAAAAACAAATAAATAAAACAGATAAAACAAATAAACAAACAAATAAATAAAACTTAAATAAATAAAACCAATAATTAAAACATGCATAAAAAACAAATAAACAAAATATTTTTAAACATCCTGTGACTGTAATAGTATATTATTTATAATATGAATAGTTTTAGTTATAACAATTTATTAATATTTAACAAACATTAATAATTTAGAAAAACTTTTTCGTTTTTAATAACTAAACATTTAATTGATTGAGACTGAATTCCATAAATACTGTCATTCTGCATGAAACATCTAAATGTGTCTCTTTAAGACACAGGTGAGTGAGTCGGGTACGAGAGCTGGGCCTCATGAATTGGGTAAACACGGCCGTTTCCATGGGCCATCTGAGAACCTGGTTGCCATGGCAGCTGGCGAGCGGTGAGTCAGTCGTGAGGTCGGAAAAGTAAAGTAGAGGAAGGAGCAGTCCTGAGTAACTCCCCGCCACGTGATTGGCTAGCGACAAGCTGCACTGACCACAGCGAGCGCCAGGGAATGGAAAGCATTAAACATTTTGGCTTTGCCAAGGCAGTCTGCAATCTTTACCAGAGCGCTGACATCGGAAGGATGCTGGCCGCTCCGCTAACAAGACCATTAAAGATGGTTTACACTGAGAGAGCAAAAAGCAACAAGAGGGCTTTCACATAAACTGTTACCAGAGCAACATCAAACTTTAAGTGGTAAACAAACTGAGCAATATCATGTGTCTTCAGGATACAGCTGCCATTACTGCGTCTGCAAAACCTCTGGACAAACTCAACTTCCTGAAGAGTTTCAAGCAACATGAAAGCTAATCAAAAAGCAGTAAATAAAAATAAATCGCAATACCTTCTGCTCTAAACCCCCAAAGTCTCTGATAAAAATCTAAAAACAAAAATAACCACCATGAAAAATAATAAAAAAATTAATAAAATACAACAAACAAATAAATAAATAAATAATAATAAAAAATTATTATTATTTTTTTTAAATTATATATATAATATATATTATAATATATATATATATATTATAATATATATATATATATATATATATATATATATATATATATATATATTATAATATATATATATATATATATATATATATATATATATATATATATATATATATATAAAATAAATCAATGCACAATAACTAAAATAAAAATGTAAAAGTAATGCAAAAAAAAAAAAAAATGCTATTAATACATTTTTTTTATAAAAAATAAATTATTGTAAAAAATGCATACAATAACAATCAAATAAAATACATACAACATAAATACAAATAATACAATTAAAAAAATATATTAATTTTTAAATAAAATAAATGATTGTTTGGGTGCTTGCTAGGTAGTAATCCACCAAGTCTCTAATGATATTATTAATAATATTAATAGTTTTAGATATTTAGATTAATAGAGTCCATACTCATGGCTTAAAAATCCACATTATTTGAGGTTTTATTCATGTATGTGGCGTAAACAGTGCTGAACGAGTTACGAGCTGACGTTTAATTAATTATGATTTGAGATTTATCTTATAGCATGCACAAGTAATGAAAGAGTGCATTCATTTGTGCGAGGGTGGATAAACGATCGGACAACACACAGAAGAGCAGAGGGCCATTTTCATAGGCCTGACCCTGGGGCAAAATCACCTCACGCTGCATAATGACAAGGAAATACCTTCACACGCACGTCTAGAAGACAGAATGAACACCCACCTGGACCACAGGGTGACCTCCAGTAGGGGCTTTGACCGCCCCTCGGCTGCCCTCGGTCTCATAGTGGGCTCTGTGGTGGGGTTTGGGCTGCACCTCCACGTGGAGCTCGTACTGATCGCTGCGGCTCGGCAGGGGCCACTCCAGGGGGGGCAGGGAAGCCACGGGGATGCTGGGAGAGATGAAAGATGATAGCCATGCTCATTTGCTTCACATATCCGATTTGTTGCATGAATAGAGCAGCAGGTGCATGAGGGTTTTACAGATTGTGTCGCCTTATATATGTTATAAGAGTGTGTGACTGATAGCACATCAAACTACGCACAACTAATACATGTTTTTGTACTTGGATTTATGTTCAAAACAAGTATGGGGTCAGTTAAAAAGTAAAAAAAAAATGAGCAGCACAATTGTTTTCAACACTGATAATAATAAATGTTACTTGAGCAGAAAACCATCATATTTGAATGATTTCTAAAGGATCATGTGACACTGAAGACTGGAGTAATGATGCTGAAAATTCACAGGAATAAATTATATTTTATAATATATTCAAATAGAAAATAGTTATTTTAAATTGTCATAATATTACTGTTTTTACTGTATTTTTAGTTTTGGTGAGCATAAGAGACTTTTGAACTTTAGTGTACAATTCTAAGAATTTTTCTAATTTATTTTAAGATTATCTCCACCGGCCAATAGCCATGCTTGCTCAACTGATTGACAGCTTTGTCAACAGATAATAGACCAAAAATATTACACATTTTTAAATAAATACTTTAAATAGGAAATATAGTACATTTCACATTTCAAATCATTTGTAGGTGCATCGGATAAAAGTCCAATATAAACATGAATAAATTCTGCACACTACTAAGGAACACTGAGTAATGCCTGGTACACATTGTAGGATTTTGGGCTGTCCCAGACGAAAGATTTCTGTGGCCATGGCTGCATCATGTGAGAGAGGTTCAAGACTGTCGTTGTCACGGTCTTGCGACCAAAGATAGTTTAACGCTAATTTTCTAACAGTGTCAGAAATCCAGCATGATCATCACAGTGTGTTTCTACGACCTGCGTCTACTGACTAGCCAATGAAAATGCAACATGAAATGGCGTATTGATCAGAGCGACATGGCGCTAAAACTTAAAACTACTCACCTCAAGCTCCATTTGCAAAAGTGTCTGCCTCTTTTTCTTAGCCATGACCACATCCATATTCTCCTCTTTCGCTTCCTCCTCTTTTTTTCAGCGCACATAAAAACCACAGTTGCTAAAGTGTGATCCACCTTGCCCTATTTGTTTACCACTAGCGCATGCTGAAGGCACTTGCGTCGTAGCCTACGATTCAATAGGTCTCATCAATGTATACATATCGTACCAAAGTTTATTAGATCATTGTCGTACAGTGTGATTTGTAATGATCTTATAGGTCTTCTAAAATCGTCTTTAGAAAGCATAAGCCTGAAGAAGGTCGATTAACCAAAACGCATGTTTGTGAAGCATGTAATGATGCATGTTTGAGTAGTGTGCAGGATTTATACATTTTTTTTCAAGCTACAATGTTAATAACAGATATTGTTTGAGGATCATTTATTTTCATTCAATTGTATCATGTATTCATATGCATATCGGTCATCGTTTACCCAACTTTATAGACTGGTATTGGTATTGGCACCCAGGGTTAAGAGTACAATGAAAAGATTTTAAGGACAAATATAGACATAATTTAACAATCTGTAGTGGCGACAAAAGGCAAATAACTATAATTGCTGTATCACTCTACAAGCAAACCCTGCATAGAAAGAAAATGATGACAATTTTTACCTGCATATGCCAGGCACCAGCTGTTTAGGCCAGATTTGAGGGATTACGAAGAAAGATTCAGGGCCAGGTTTGTTCTTCATATCCTGGTCACATGACACCAGGTAACTCTCAGTGTGGTTGTCTGGGTAGAGCGGGTAGGCCTGCTGGTTAGTCTTCACGATCTTGGTTGGAATGGAAGTAGCCTGGCCAACACCGAACCCATTCATGGACCCTGAGAGGTTATTTGAGCCATAATGGCCAGCGTGCTGCTCTTCATGGCCACCGTGAGGTGACGGGCTGCGTGATCGGGCCACCGGCACCAGGTTGGGGTTCCTGTACATCTCGTAGGTGCGTTTGCATAGAGGGGAGGTGGAACGCGAGCCGGGCCGGGGGGAAGGAGAGCGCGGCCCAACACAGCCGTCCTCGGCCAGGCTGGTTCGTGGAGAAGTGCCCGGACTGGTTCGAGGGGAGCCCGTGTGGACGCCCTGAAGTCGTGGGCAGAGATCTCCAGTCGCCTGGCTGTTGCTGGGCGAAACGCAGGGCGAGGCCCAGGGCGAGAGGTTTTCCGAGTGCCAGGAGGTGGATGAGTTGCTGCTGGCGGGACTCAGGCACTGCGGCTCCCGGTAGGCCAGAGGATCGTGACCGGGAACGGTGAGCCCGGGACTGGGGCTGGTGTTCACGAGATGGTTCTGGAGGGAGTCTCGACCATGACTATAGTGCTCGCGGGAGGGAGTAATCTCAATTCGGGGGCTCAGTGCCTGGCTGTTGGGTCTGCCGTACTCCTGGTAGTTCTTTGCCTCCAGTTGCTCGTAGCCAGAGAGACCTTCAGTGTTGACCTCCGCGTAGGAAGACGCACACGGCTTGATGCCGTACGGTGAGGCTTCCAACTGAGGATAGGACAGGCTGGGAGGAGAGATGAGATCTTTGTCGGAGATGCTTTGCTCATCTATAACAGCAAAAGAAAGAAAGTGGTTAAGAGTGTCCAAAAACTCAAACACTGCTGTCTGTGTCTACTATTTAAAGGGGACCTATTATGCCCTTTTACAAAGTCTTGATTTTGTTTTCGGGGTCTGCTAGAATAGATTTTCATGCTTGGATTTTCAAAAACACATTCTTTTTGCACATATCTGACATTGTTGCAGTTCCTCTCTTCCCGCAGTTCGTCAGTAACGCTCTGGGGTGGCCAACTCTGATCGCAATTTCCATTGAACTCTATTGGTAACGATGGAACTTGCGACCATAGTTGGCTTTGGGAAACACACTACTGTTTAGTTCCTGTCTCTATGAAGCCCCTCTTTCCAAAAAGCACAATGTGCTCTGATTGGTCGGCTGGATCAGTGTGTTGTGACTGGTCAACCGCTTCGAGCATGTTTGGGATATGTCCCACCCTTTACCATAACCGTGAGATTCAACACACTACTAATGCAACTCAACCAGGCCTCGTCCCAGTTACTTACGTATGCTTTGGGCGGGAATTATTTAAATTAGGATTATTTAGACATGTTCGTTCCCGGAAGAAAGCTCAAGACTCTCGAGTCGTTTCAGGGAGTTTAGAAACAGTTACTGATATGTGTGACCCTGGATCACAAAACAAGTCACAAGTCACACAGATATATTTGTGGCAATAGCCAACAATACATTGTATGGGTCAAAATGATCGATTTTTCTTTAATGCCAAAATCATTAGGATATTAAGTAAAGATCATGTTCCATGAAGATATTTAGTACATTTCCTACCGTAAATATATAAAACATTTATTTTTGTGAGTAAATGCAGCACAATCGCCAACATAAATGGACAACTTTAAAGATGATTTTCTCAATGTTTCGATTTTTTTTGCATCCTCAGATTTCAGATTTTCAAATAGTTGTATCTCGGCCAAATATTGTCCTATCCTAACAAACCATACATCAATGGAAAGCTTATATGTGATGTATAAATCTCAATTTAAAAAAATTGATGCATGTGACTGGTTTTGTGGTCCAGGGTCACATATAGAATAACTCCTGCAGGAGGGACTTTGTGCTTTGTAATTTGCAGACATTTTTCATGCTCAAACAGCAACATTACACACTAAAGAAAGTTGAAAATGTAAAAAAGCATAATAGGGCCCCTTTAAAATAACAAAGATTGCTGTCACATGACAATTTATTCTGCAAGTGGTGCTCAATAATACACTTTTTCAGTGGCCTTGGTTCCGGAAGTATTTTTCCTATAGGAATTTTAAAAAAGTATCCATGAACCAAACATTACAAACTTTGATTTGAAGCAAAAAAGAGAAAGATGTGTACTTGACGGTTTAATGAGGGAAAGAACTACAATCCCATGAAGCATTGAGAATGACAATCAAATTAAAAACAATAGAGAAATATGAAACTATTGATTTAAATATGTTGATTTCTGTAATTTATGTAGTTAAGTCATTTTTCACCAAGAATTCAGCCATTAAACATGATTACTTTTAGCTGAAATAATGCGGGTTGAAACATATAGCCTACCATCGATTGACGAACTTTGTAGCTCATAGTAGGCCTAACTTTAAAGGGTTATACATTATTGTTAAAAATCAGTTCCCCTATGAAGAAAATTAATAGGATTTTTACTTCCAAACCTGATTTTTACACTTTTGGCAGTCCAGTCAATAAGCAACCTTGTTCTGGTTCATTTCCTCGCATTACATTGTGAGATATAGTTTTCTATCTACATTGTGTGCTTTGTAGCATAGTACACATTTTGAGAAATGTAGTCAGTCTTTCTACAGAAAATTTGCATTCTGTTATTTATCACATGCCCAATTTTGGTATAACTTGTGATGTTGGGTTCGCAAGTTCAATTTCAAATGTCATTACCATCACACACAACATGCATCAAAACTTCACACCAAGTTAGCTAGCTGTCAATTAACTTAAAAAAAAAAAAAAATTAAGAACATTAAGAAATTGATGACAGCGTCACCTACTACTACTTTTGATAGTTAATCTAAGAAATGAATTACATTTCCAAACTGTTCTTCTGCTGGACGAGATGAGCACTCCTGTCATTTCCATCATAACCAAATTTGAAGTGGTTTTGGAGAAATGCAATTGCAGTCTAAAATGTCTGGTGTGATGGTAATGACAGCAGTATTTTGGACAGTGACTGTTTGTTATTAAAATACTGATTTCAGATATAAATCTATACATTTAACAATAATTAGAATAATATAAAGCCTAATAAAAATAGATATTAAAATATTACATTGTAATATTACTATCCTTTATATTACTAAATATAAAATAGTTTCAAATCATCACAGGGGAGCGTTTCAGTCCCCATGTATCTTTTATTAAGGTATATATTATAAGCTATTAAATCAAATTCACACATACATACAAAGAGTATTTCATGCTTATGTCTTCTTTTGCAATAGTTTAAACAGCCAGACCTCAATATGCTGCTCATTCTATTCTTCAGCACATATATTTTACACAGAAGTTCAGTGAAACAAACCTTGAAGTCCCGTGGTGGATCCATACTCAAAAAGATAGTCAAACTCCAGCTCATCCTGACAGTTCACCTGACTGAGCTCCTCAGCCAGCCCTATCGCAGCCTTATCGCCGTAAAAAGAGCTCATCTGTCTCAATCTGCTTTATTTACACCACAGCAACTTCAGAAACGTGTCGAGAGAACGCCGGCTGTTTTGCAAGCGGGGATTCGAGCTTCCAAACGCATGAATGAGAGCGAACGACAGACAGACGTGAAATAGTGCAAGTTCAACTTCCGCCTAAACTTCACTCACACCCCCATTTACTCGACCGGCGACAGAAACAGCTTCCAGTGAACAGCGCGCGTTCCGAATGGACGCAACGGAACGCGTTGAGTGCGTCGCGTCGCTCGTGTGTGATAGAGTGACAGTTTGAGAAGGTTTGTCTGTGTGTTTGTTGTAGTATAGGGAGCATAATATATTCTGTCAATCATGAGGTGATAAAGTGGTTGACACGCGCCTCCTGTTGACAGACACTAGTTATAATAATTGCGACAACAAAAGCAACTCGCTCTTGATCACAGTTTAACATCCGAGCGGGTGTGAAATGAATCCCAGCTTCATCCCGTATAACTGCTGCCCCCGGGTGTTCATCACTACACAATGAGCAAGAGAACTGCTGGAACTGTAGGCCTATTTTACAATTGTAACTTGTGGCCACTGTTATCAAACTCAGTCGCCTATATTTCATGAACCTGTATTATATCAAACTACTTTCCGCCCATATCTATCTATCTATCTATCTATCTATCTATCTATCTATCTATCTATCTATCTATCTATCTATCTGTCTGTCTGTCTGTCTGTCTGTCTGTCTGTCTGTATGTTTGCATCTATCTGTCTATCTATATATCTGTCTGTATGTTTGCCATCTATCTATCTATCTATCTATCTATCTATCTATCTATCTATCTATCTATCTATCTATCTATCTATCTATCTATCTGTCTGTCTGTCTGTCTGTATGTTTGCGTCTATATCTATCTATCTATCTATCTATCTATCTATCTATCTATCTATCTATCTATCTATCTGTCTGTCTGTATGTTTGCCATCTATCTATCTATCTATCTATCTATCTATCTATCTATCTATCTATCTATCTGTCTGTCTGTCTGTCTGTCTGTTTGCCATCTATCTATCTATCTATCTATCTATCTATCTATCTATCTATCTATCTATCTATCTGTCTGATTGCATCTATCTATCTATCTATCTATCTATCTATCTATCTATCTATCTATCTATCTATCTATCTATCTATCTGTCTGTCTGTCTGCCATCTATCTATCTATCTATCTATCTATCTATCTATCTATCTATCTATCTATCTATCTATCTATCTATCTATCTATCTATCTATCTATCTATCTGTCTGTCTGTCTGTTTGCCATCTATCTATCTATCTATCTATCTATCTATCTATCTATCTATCTATCTATCTATCTATCTATCTATCTATCTATCTATCTATCTGTCTGTCTGTCTGTCTGTCTGTCTGTTTGCCATCTATCTATCTATCTATCTATCTATCTATCTATCTATCTATCTATCTATCTATCTATCTATCTATCTATCTATCTATCTATCTATCTATCTATCTGTCTGTCTGTCTGTCTGTCTGTTTGCCATCTATCTATCTATCTATCTATCTATCTATCTATCTATCTATCTATCTATCTATCTATCTATCTATCTATCTATCTATCTATCTATCTATCTGTCTGTCTGTCTGTCTGTTTGCCATCTATCTATCTATCTATCTATCTATCTATCTATCTATCTATCTATCTATCTATCTATCTATCTATCTATCTATCTATCTATCTATCTATCTATCTATCTATCTATCTGTCTGTCTGTCTGTCTGTCTGTCTGTTTGCCATCTATCTATCTATCTATCTATCTATCTATCTATCTATCTATCTATCTATCTATCTATCTATCTATCTATCTATCTATCTATCTATCTATCTGTCTGTCTGTCTGTCTGTCTGTCTGTTTGCCATCTATCTATCTATCTATCTATCTATCTATCTATCTATCTATCTATCTATCTATCTATCTATCTATCTATCTATCTATCTATCTATCTATCTATCTATCTATCTATCTATCTATCTATCTATCTATCTATCTACAAAACTTGGTCGCCTATTTTACATGAACACTTATTATTTCTACCCACTTTCTGCCCATATCAGACGCCTCGATCCTATTCTGACCCGTGGATTATTTTATTTTGGAAAAGGACCCGCAATCTAAGACCCACAGTTATTCCAGACAAACCCACACTCTTATAGACCGAAATGACAGAATGCGATTATTTACATAGTGGCAGTTTCTAGGGTTATTAAACATTACCTGAACTTTCCATTGCAGCATGATCTACGAATAGCCAAGGAGCCTGAATTTTATGTAACTAATGATACTCAGTACTCACGGTGAGTCTTGATGCACTATAAGAAATCAGACTGTCATTTCATGTTTTGTACATCACAGACAATGACATTTCAGGCATTCTGTTTCCTCAACTACTGCATCTCCTCTCTTTGAAGAAACTCACTTTATCATGCACAAATAAAAATCAAAGAGAAATAATTTGCCATGTGTCTGAGAAATTAAAGCAACTTAATCTAAAATACTAACACTAAATAATATGTTAAATGCATTAAAATACTATAGTTTGCATAATAAATGAACATAAAAGCATTCAAATTTCATTCATTCCCAAATGGATCTTACAAGAGCAGAATAAATGGTTCAATCCTGATGTCATTGAGAGTTCCCTCATGACGCAATTACTACACTGAACATCTGTCTTTATTCCTTACATTACAAATGAGTTCATTTTAATTTACATTGTGTTAAAAACATCAACAGTTTTGGCATAAGAAAACGTTAAAAATCAAATTATTGATTACCAGTAATTCACAACACTTCAGCACGCGCCATCCATACCTTGATCCATCGACCTCATGCTGTGGTAGTGCATCAGTCTCCAAGACTCTCTAAACATTTGGAAAATATACTTAAAAAAAATTAACAGTCAAAAAATAGCCTTTCCTTAATGTTCATAGCAGAAAAAAAGTCTGGATGAAAGTTAAAAAAACCCAGCAGATCCTCCGTTGTGAGTGTGAAAGAGTGTTGTGCAGTAGCGGCAGAGCTCTGTGTGGTATAAACTCCTTCGCCTGCTCTGAGGATTGACTTGAGCTTCAAGAGCGGCTTCCTTCCCCGGCTCTGGGTGTTTATAATGGGCCAATGCTGTAAAATAACGGGATTCCCTCAGTGTTTCCTCTTGTTTGTGCGCTCTGCCATGGAAACCTGGAGCGGCTCCATCTCAGAGACTCAGGGCTTTCCTGCAGAGCGCACTCAGGAATCCATGACGTCTCCAGCCTCTGCGCCAAGGCATTTCTGCGGCTTCTCTCAGACAGTGGCGCACAAGAACTTCATTGTGGGCTTGAAAAAATTAGCGTTGAGGGGAAGAGGAGGGGGAGAAAAATGAAAACAGGAGCAATGTTTAAGCGTATGCATGAAAGAGACGAGGTACACAGCGGGGTTTTGAAGGGACAAGGCTCATTAAATCCCAGCAACCTTCAGCTTTACATGCAGAGTCTTACTGGGACCTTTGCGTAAATGGCCAAGAAGTATAAAGACAACTTGAAAGTGTTTGAATGGCATTGCATTAGCAAATATCAGAAGGAATTTACTTCAAAGAAAGATAGTACAAGCTGAGACATCAAAAGAGCTTTGGTAGAAGTTATATAACAATGTTTAATATTAATTACAATTCACTCAAATGACCTTTGGGACTATAAATGGAACCGAAAAAATATCATTAAAAATATATTTTTATTGTTTTCTAAAATAGAAGTAAAATAAATTAAAAATAATTTACGTATAATGAATAAACCAAGGGCATTTTTTACATCATATATACAATTACTCTGACCTTAGTTTATTCATGAAATTTTTATTATAAAATTATTACAAAATTATGGAATATTAATATTTTAAAATATGTAAAAAACTAAAAATAATTTGAATCCCTTAAAATGATAATATATATTTAATTAAAAATATATATATTTAACCCTCAGACGGTCCTCGGTCATTTCTGACCGAAACATTTTCTGTTTTGAATTTCTAAAAATCACAGCTTCATCGGAATGTTATGAAACTTGGTGACTTTTATGGCATTGGGTATGTGAATACAAAAAAAATTGAGGTCATGATCCGAGCATGGTCGTAAAAAAAATAGTGACGATTTTGGTCTTCGGTCAAAAATGACCGACCCATAGGAAATGAATGGGAAATTGACAAAAAAAAAAAATTCTCCAAATTTTTGTGTGTACAATCTACAAATCGGCCTCAATCCTAAAAAAAAGTACACCGCTGTAAAGGGGTGACACTCTACAACATCAAGAGTACAAAAAAGACAAACCCACACACACACACACACATACACGCACACTTTTATACACATAAACACCAATAAATTTTGATTACAAAAAATCTTTTTAAAAATCACAGCTTCATTGGAATGTTACGAAACTTGGTGACTTGTATGGCATTAGTTATGTGCACACACAAAAAAATTGAGGTCATGATTCGAGCATGCTAAGTGGTCGTAAAAAAAATAGTCACACTTGTGGTCTTCGGTCAAAAATGACCCCCATAGAAAATGAATGGGGAAATTGAAAAAATAAATAAATAAAAAAAAAAAAAAAAAAATATTATTTTACAAAAAGTGTTATAATTGAATGAATTGCATTTTTTGTTACAAATTCTGTACAAAAAAAAAAGTAAATGTGTCCATAAACAGCTGGGGAATTCACATGCCTCTCCATAGAGAACTGTAGATGCCATCTAGTGGTTACACAATGCTTCTACGCTTTCTCTCCATACTCTCACCAGATGGTGCTAATCTGCTTCAAACATTTTTTATATTAAACTAAAATACTGCATAAATAAAAAATAAAAAAATACATATATTTATATAATTTTTTTTATTAATTTCAATGGCAAAAATAGACCATAAATATTGCATAAATATTAATAAATTCAATAAAATGATCTCAAAATACAAAATTAAAAAGAATAAATATTATAGAACAAAAATAAATTGCATTGGTTTTACTGGGATGGAGGAAGTTTCATTTTTATGCCTCTGGTCACTTCTGACCGGGAAGGCCCAGGATGTGACTCCGAAACGAAGACCGTCTGAGGGTTAAAGCTGCAGTTAAAAATGGTTAAAAATGATCCAAAATAAGTTTTTGAGCAGGTACATAACCAGCCAGTGTTCAAAACTCTCTGCTTGTCTTAGCTCGATTCAAAACAGTAAGCTTAAAGGTAGGGATTTGCAAAACGGCTGGCAGATTTTGAAAATACACAACTCAAATGGTCCTACCTTCTTTCCTCCAATGCTGGCCCTGACTCCACCCATTACTCTCTCTCTGTCTCTCGCGGTCACGCACACAAGGGGGATGGGGGGAGGGGGGGGGGGTGGTTTGATTGGCGAACTTACTGTCCAATGATTCTAGGTGGTCTTGGAAATGATTGGCTGGAGTTTTTCGAGTCCTGCCCATTCCACAGATGATTAAATTGCTTAATTTTCATTTCAGTGCTTCTAACTCAGTAGCTGTAAGTGGGTTAGGAATAGGATTTCAAGTGATTTTGAAAAAATGGACAAAAAAGAATCACATACCCCACCTTTAATGTTTTTAATTCCAGCGGTACTGGTGGATTTCTGCGGGAAATTTGAGCATGTCTTTGCGTCATTACGTCACATCTGTACACATAAAGAAGAGTCTCGGCTAGTAGACTATGAGTGTGAGGATGTTGGAGGTGGAGATTTATAGCCTTTTCTCACAGCACTTGATATAATTAAACTTATCAATTTGATGGCGGAGCCAGAAAGGTTCAAACGACAATCACCAGTGACAACTGGAGATTCACCTGCTGTAAAATGCAAAAGACTTAATTCGGCTACAGAAAAAAAGAGACTGCAACCGGGCCCATGCGAAAACAAGGATAAATATCGGAAGGGCATTAAATGTAGTCATGCAATGCTGATGTTGTTAACATTAAGAATTTGAGAACAATGTATAATTTGCACGGTTTGGCGTGATATGATAAGCGATCGTTAGATTTAATCAGCGCGATTTACTGCAATGCTTTTTTTCCCTTAGTTGGTCAGAACAAAAGTGGATGTTACTTACTTGTTCAGATTACATTTTCCGGTGAAAATTCTTATGTTGGTAATACTTCCAAAAAGTGGAATCTGTGATTTCGAATGCCAGTATCCACACCGGCGCGGTGATTGACAGCCACACATTCTCCTCAAAACATCGGATTCATCCGCGCTGTGCCGCTTACCACACACACACACACACACACACACACACACACACACACACACACACACACACACACACACACACACACACACACACACACACATATATATATAATTTAAAAAAACATTATATAAATTATTTATATCCACTAATTTATATCCACTAAAATGACATAATATACAGTAGGCCTAACAACCAGGATTAAAGTTATGGTTGAAATTAGACAGTTTATACACCCATAAAATTTTCCATGGAAAATGTGGCATGGTTTATTTATGATTTTTTTTTCCCCCTTCTAATCCCAAATATTGGGCTAGTCTTGAAATTCATCCAAAAGTTTCAAAGTTTATTTGACATGCTTAACTTGGACAGCAGTGAAACGTTTCTGAAAAGCTAATGTTGTTCATATTTAAATGCAAAAAAAGGCCATAAAATAAGGTTTATTTATCATAAGGGAATTAACATACACCTATCAGGCTTTAAAAGTGGACATTATCAGATAACGCGAGTTTTACTTCCCTCAACCATATCAGTGTGTTTAGAAACCAGCAACTCCCTTTAACGTATTAAATCACGTCTGATTATGGCTTAATCAAACTCCAAATGCTGAAAAGCACCAGGTTCCATCAAATAAGTGCGATAAAGTAAACCTAAGCAGTAAAAGTTTCAAGAAATCGAATGTAAC
>CM040837.1:27817274-27947274 GCA_022828995.1 Vimba vimba | reverse complement strand
GAGATAATAGTCTGAATTGCGAGATAAAATGTTTTGAGAAAGTCGCAATTGCAAAAAAAGAAAAAGAAAAAAAGTATTGCAAGTTTATATCTCGCAATTTAATAAATGAAGTCAGAAGAATGCGACTTTATATCTTGCAATTCAGACCTTTTTTTTTAGCAGAATTGCAACTATATCTGAGATATAATTGTGAGATATAAATTCGCAATTGCAAGTTATAAAGTCCGAATTGCGAGATTAAAAAGACAATTGCAATTACAATTAATCTGTAAATTGTACACTTAACTGGCAATTGCAATTTATCTGTTCTGAGAGTCGCAATAGCAAAAAAAAACAAAAATATGGACACAATTAAAAAAAAGTTTATATCTTGCAATTGCGAGAAAAAAGTCAGAAGTGGGTATATATATATATATATATATATATATATATATATATATATATATATATATCTCGCAATTCTGACTTAATTTCTCAAAGTTGTTAGACTTTTTTTCTCAGGATTATGATAAACTCAGAATTACCTTTTTTTCTGGTGGAAACGAGAAAAACTCTCAATAGCAACTTATCTCACAATTTTGAGAGTTGCAATTGCAATTGCAATTGCAAAAAAAAAAAAAAAAAAAAAATATCAACAAAAAAAGTACAACAAATTTATATCTCACAATTTTTGATAAGTTAGAATTTATTTTATTTAAAATAAAAAGATGTATCTGTTAATATTATTTTATGGACCTGAGCTAACATGAACAGTTGTATTTTGATCAACAAATGTTAACAAAGATATTAATGCATTAACTTTTACTAATGGAACCTTATTGTAAAATGTTACAAATACAAATATTAGTGTTTTATGTTTTCTTTTCTTTTTTTTTTGGGGGGGGGGGGGGGGAGTAACAACAGATACTTTCTGTTTTTACCTGATCACATCCTTTCAAGTCACATAAATTCAGTAGTTTTGGAAAATAAATTAAAAAAGGTACCAAAAACACCCTAAAACAAGTCAACTCCAATTTCCCTTTTCCTCTGTGCAAATTGTTCCTTTTCACATGAGAATACAAATGCAATCGAGACGCATAATAGCAATAGATTATTAAATCTCACGGAAAAACTTCCCTGTTGTCTCTCTCATGGATGAATCCCAAAGCTAACCAGTGTGTTTAGTCTTCCTCAGGGAGAGTGAATCACTGCAACTTAAACAGTAGAGAAATTACATGATTCAGCGCGAATGGCGTCTGGACTGCGTCAAACAAGTGTCCATTCTTGTCGGTATGAGCAACTGCTCAGGGCTAACCCGACTGCTAAACTACTAAACTGGCTCATTGACCAAAAATATAGAAAAATCAGACTTGTGATTTTAGTACCGGGGTGAATGAAGGAGTGAATCAAACCTGACGTTCCAGCAGTGTTAGGTTTGTTCGAGCCGAGTTAGTGGTTAGAGAGCAAGCCAGACTGAGGCGAGTGAGGCAGTAAAGGGTTCAAGAGGTCAGTTTGGAGTAACTCGGAGGCGAGAAGCGTCGTCGCAGGTATTTGAGGATGTAGAGCGGCAGGCAGCTGACCAAAGTGATGGCGGTCACTTTCCACACAAAAGATAGGGTGGCGATGAAATACACATCTGTGAGAGACACAAATAAAAATACTGTTAGTGCCCATCTCCATTAGTCTCAGACGCCACATCCGTAGTCTGTTCACAGACTCTGAGTCATACTGCACAAAAGTGGCAAAGAGTTTCTTGATCTGGCGAAGTCTAATCTGATTGGCTGACTTTATGAAATTTCCAGGAGTTGGTGAGAATGTTTTGATACATCTAACAGGAAACAAAGTCATGTTTAAAAGATTTCAAAGAATCTAGAAAAGTTTTCCAGGTTTAGTGGCATCAAAACAAGTGCCCCTGTAGTCAATCATTTTATCCCTTAAAACTCACCTTCGATCACCAAAATTATATATTTAAATGTTTTTCTTGAAAAATAAATAAATAAATTCTTCATGCCTTAAAATAGCTTGAATATGACTCTACACCCTTGCCTCATTTAGAATATGCGATTCTATGAATATGCAAATGAGCCCCGCCTCCACTCACTCACTCAGCTCAGAGATCCACTCGTTGACGATCACACGTTGACCTGATTGGTTACAAGGTAGTTTGTGACGTCAGAAACACCAGCGATTCTTCTTTTACTACAGTCGAGCGAGTGGATCAGGTATTCTGAGCTGAAGTGAGTGAGTGGAGGCGGGGCTCATTTGCATATTCATGGTTCTGCATATACTAAATGAAGCAAGGGTGTTAAATTCAAGCTATTTTAAGGCATGAAGAAATTATTTTCACAGGAAAAACCTTTCAAATTTGACATTTTGATTACCAAAGATGAGTTTTAAGGGATTCTGCGTTCTCAGAAACACTCACTGCAGAGCTTTTTATTAAACTAATCCTTAAGAACCTACAAAACCTCAGAAGTTTCATTGGGACCAATCAGATTGTATCTAACAAATTTTGCCAATGGATGCCATTTCAATCTGTATCAGATGGTTGTAAGCGGACTAAATATTACATAAAACATACATTTGAGATGTACATAACACTGTCAATCCACTCAAGATCCAAAAATCTTGTCTGTCACACGCTCATGTAAAAGTCTTTCCCATCAACGGTTTTGTTCTATTCTTGTATATAAAACTAACAATCCCTGATGAATAATCCTTTGGCTCTTTTTTTAAACCTTTATTCCCAGAATTGTAGGGAAAGACATCAAAACGGAGCTTGTGAAATACTCTCAGACCACAGTCAGGTCAGTAGAAGGAGAGACTCTGAAATGTAAGTTGGCCAAAATGTTTTGTGCGATTGCTGGAAACTAGCGTCACACTGCGAGGCAGTCGCTGACCAGTCTTTGTTTAATGTGGTCAGGTGCCACACACCACCAGAGTTGGACTGCACTCGGAGCGCTGCGGTGTCCGAATGCCTCATCGACACAATTGAAAAGACACTTGTTCGTGCGCTGTGAACGTGAGCCTCGAGATGGTCACAAGTCATCTCCGCCATCATGGATCCATCATCTTCTCTGCCAGGATTCGCATCGAGATCCAATAACGAATTCTCAACGTGATGTTGGTGGGCAAAAGGAAAATGGTTATGTTGAAAGTCTTGGATGCATTACCAACAGGATCTAAGTTATTTTTGATAAAAGTAGCTAACTCTTTGACTAATCTGTTTATTTTTGGGACAGATATTTTTTTAATGATCTTATGTTATGAATGTTTTTTAAAAACTTAATTAAATTAAAAAATATGTACAAATTGTCATTTCTTTAAATATTATTTTATAAAAAGTGCTGTCACAAAAATAAACTTCTGGTACTAAATAGTTTTTATTTAGCATAACAAAAAAATTATTATTGCCTAAAACAACTGAGCATATAACTATACACTAAATACCATTAAACTAGAAAAATGTTAAGCAATTTAAATAAAAAAATTGGTGTATATCATTATAAAAACTAAGCCACAAGGATGTCTACGCAGGGTCTCATGTGAATAGTTTTATTTACCTGTTCATATAAAGGGGCTACATGTATGAAATGACATGTATTAATCACTTTTATTTGCCACTATATGAACAGCTAGTAACGCAAGTTAAAAAACGAGAGCTTTCCCCAACTTCCTAGCTTGTCTATGAAAGACTGTAGACTGATTTTCATGTGAAGGACTCTGGATGTTTCTGGTTGGAAAATCCACAGGATGTGACGTTCATGTCTCTTTCGTTCAATGACAAATGAAATGAAAGCTTATACAATGTTCAGGATAATGCCAAAGAAGGTATTCTACACTTTAATGTCAATGTGTCTTGCAAAAAAGGATTAATTCAAACCATAGTCAGGTCTACATAGTCTATAGTCTCAAATATACTTTATAACCAAACTATCATACTAGTGTAATTTTAATTATATCATTTATTGACAAGTTATTGAATTGCAGAGCTGGTGCAAACATATCCACATCGCTATGACCAGATGCTTTGTTACCTGCTGTTTTCTCACCGCTGTCATCTTTTTTGTGTGATTCTTTTGTTATTGAGAGAAAAAAATAAAATAATAATAATAAATTCGCACAGCATAGATTTACATATTCATCAAAACGTCACCCTGACATACGTAGGTTACGTGTGCACGAGTGCGAGCAATAAGCATTGTGAAAACAGCTGAGCTACTGGCACGTGCGCATTTAAAATAAGAAATATGTGAATCCTCAACTGCTTTTCTTTGTAAGAAAGTGTAGAACTCTTCAAATTGAGAAGCACTCTGATCAACACAAAGACCTTGGCCGGGGTAGCATCAGGAAATGAGAGCAGGCTTGTGGTATTTCCCTCCGCAGTGAGCTCTGTATAGCGCTGTGGGCCGCTCTCGGGCTGCCCCGTGTCGTACGAGAGAAACGGGCCACAGCGGCCCTGGAATGCTGATTGCCACATTTTATACAATCAGATTTAACTCTCTCTGGGGAAAACAGTATTGGTTTTGTGGAATGTGGCCACATTTTTTACCTGGATATGTCCGAAATTCTGACGTCAAGATCGCTCGATAACAACAGGATTTCATGACGATAATAGGATATAAAGCAGTAGCAAAACCTTGACCAGAAAGCATAGATGCAACATATATCACTAAAATGACAAGAACAATTAATCACACCGCAAAACTATTTGCTAAGTAATGTGTGTTAAATGCAAAAAGTGATTAAGGCAAGACAAGCCCAGGTGAATAGAGTAAAAAAATATCACTAATTATAGATATCGCCATACTTCCCCAGTTGATCGATTACATTAAGAATACAACATTTTTGTACTACAAATTTTCTGCATGTTATGTTTTAACATGCAAATGAGGCATTATCTACTGAAATATGCACTAATTTGCATACATTCCTGATCAGAACTGGGTAAACACTGAATGAAGACAGGTTCAAAATTCGTTTAATTTTGTTTACATATTAGAGTCAAAAGAGCTATAGAGGGGATTTTGGATAGCTCTTTTTATCACTATAAATCATAAAAGCTGTCAACAGCCAGGAAGAAAAAGAAAAGTATTTTAGGAATAAAATGTATATAATCACAGGCAAATGATATAACCCCTCTGTAAAAAATAAGTGAAGTGAAGTGGAGATTTCTGGCTTATTTTGAGAAAATGCCCTTTAAAGATATGTATTGTTATTCAAATCTACAGGTGCAAATAGATCAAGTGTAATAAAATAAACATTTAAAAGAGTATTTTGAATGTTTCTTTCCACTACTCATAAAACACGTTATGAAAAGAGTAGACAAATAGGCCCAAATCACAAAATTGTCCAGTGCGCATAAAAAAAAGGGTCTCATTCGCTAATAACTGCATGGATTATTTCATATTTGTACGCACAGGAGAACTTCTCATGAAAAATCTCCACCTAATTCACAACACGTTTGTACACACAAGAATTTGTTCTTAACATCGTTCTGATGTTAGTGAATTTGGAGTTTTCTAAATGAGCGGCCGCGTGCACGAGGTAATTCATTTGCATAAAACAGGCCCAAAACCATCTCCATATAAGGGCTTTCCGCACACGCTTTTCTTACAGCCTTTCGTCACTCTCATCAAACTTCCTGATGTTAGCAGACGCGCTCTCGCCCCGAAAAAAATTAAATAAATAAAAATCAGTTTTTTGGGACCCATGTGTTTATGAAAGCATACCCACCGATAAACTCGTGCAAGAAGACCAGGGATGCGATGTAGCAGGCCAGACTGAGGAGTTCGGCTACGATCATCAGCCAGTGCCAGGTCTGCACCGTCAGCGCCACCATCAGCAGCTCCGTCAGGATCAGAGACGTGAACGAGATCGCCACGATGTGTACAAACTCAGACTCGAACAGCAGCAGAGCCCCGTACATGATGATGCTCCCTGCAGAGAGCACAGCACGTCTATTACCACCAGCATCTATGAAGAGACTTCTAGAAGCGTGCTGGATACGACAGGTATATTAGGCTGCTGTCACTTTAAGACCTGATGCACAGATCCATTATACTGTTACACATGAGTTTTCTTTCTCAATTGTTTATGTTCACTTACATAACTGACTGCGTTTACATGAATACTCACAAAGACATTTTGACATTATTTTGGGTGTATTTGATTTTTCCCATTACTTATTAATTAACGCGTTAAATTGACAGCCCTAGTGTGTGAGTATATATATACAGTGCTATGCATAAGTTTAGACACCCATGCTAAAGTTGACTAAAAAGAGGAATAAAAAATAATATTTTGGAAATTGAACGTAATGCCTTAATTTAAAAAATTAGGAAAAATCCAACCTTTAAGGACACCAATTTTCTTTGTGAATGAATAATGTATCGTAAATAAATAAATGTTCTTCCTTAAAATACAGGGTGCATAAGTTTGGACACCCCTATGTTAAATTCCCATAGAGGCAGGCAGATTTTTATTTTTAAGTTTTTTATTTTATTTTTATTTTTAGGATACTATGCATCCTGATAAAGTTCCCTTGGCCTTTGGAATTAAAATAGCCCCACATCATCACATAGCCTTCACCATACCTAGAGATTGGCATGGGGTACTTTCCATAAGATCATCTCTCAATGCAAATCAAACTAGCTATTAGGCTAACTGAAATAAAACCATGCCAATCTCTAGGTATGGTGAAGGCTATGTGATGATGTGGGGCTATTTTAATTCCAAAGGCCAAGGGAATTTTATCAGGATGCATAGTATCCTAAAAAATAAATAAAAAAAAATACTTAAAAATAAAAATCTGCCTGCCTCTATGGGAATTTAACATAGGGGTGTCCAAACTTATGCACCATGTATTTTAAGGAAGAACATTTATTTATTTACGATACATTATTCATTCACAAAGAAAATTGGTGTCCTTAAAGGTTGGATTTTTCCTAATTTTTTAAATTAAGGCATTAAGTTCAGTTTCCAAAAGATGATTTTTTATTCCTCTTTTTAGTCAACTTTAGTATGGGTGTCTAAACTTATGCATAGCACTGTATATATATATATATATATATATATATATATATATATATATATATATATATATATATATATATATATATATATATATATATGAAGAGTTCAGATGCAAAAGCCTCTAAGTGCCATCTGAAATTTTCTTCTAGAATGATCATTTTTATTAAGCTTGTATATTTAAGTTCAGTAATTTCACTTAAATGACAATTAATAGGTAATTTTCATTGCCATTTAAGTGACATTACTGAACTTAAATATACGAGCTTGATAAAAATTATCATTCTAGAAGAAAATTTCAGATGGCACTTAGAGGCTTTTGCATCTGAACTCTTCATATATATATATATATATATATATATATATATATATATATATATATATATATATATATATATATATATATATATATATATATATATATGACCCGAGACCACAAAACCAGTCACATGGGTCAATGTTTTAAAATTGAGATTTATATATTATTGAGATTTTAAAGCTGAATAGATAAGCTTTCCATTGATGTGTGGTTTGTTAGGATAGGACAATATTTGGCCGAGATACAACTATTTGAAAATCTAGAATCTGAGGGTGCAAAAAAATCGAAACATTGAGAAAATCGTCATTAAAGTTTTCCATTTATGTTCGCGATTGTGCTGCATTCACTCACAAAAATAAATGTTTTATATATTTATGGTAGGAAATTTACAAAAAATCTTCATGGAACATGATCTTTACTTGATATCCTAATGATTTTTGGCATAAAAGAAAAATCGATAATTTTGAAATCCAAAATTCAATGTATTTTTGGCTATTGCCACAAATATACCCGTGCGACTTATGACTGGTTTTGTTATCCAGGGTCACACACATACATACACATATACATATACATATACATATATATATATATATATATATATATATATACACACACACGCACACACACATATATATATATATGTATATACTATTTGTAAGTGCATATTTAACAAATAGTTCATATACACTACACACTTGACAGGTACATTGAAATATGACATTTCTGAAATAATATCTACTATAATAAAGTGTTACTCTGATGTATGGGTGAAGGTTATTATTGGAGTAAAGGATTGGAAAGTTCATTCTTTCAAGTTAAATAAAGAACTTTTGTGTATTAATTTTTAGCTGCAAATACTATATATGACAGAGGTCATGATAAAAAGAAACCGTTTGTCTCAGATTCACTTTATGAGACCATAGCAAATCCCTGAGATTGTCCGATCAGCGATCTCAGGAAGAGGAAGAACACTTCCATGGATTTAGCTTTTTTTTGAGCGCTTCCTGTCCTGAAGTGTTATTGTGAACTTTGAGCTCAACCTCAAACACCACTGGGACTGAAAAACTTGATTAATGCATGCATGAAATTCAAGACCATTCAACTTTGAAGGCTCTATTTAAAGCACAAATGTAAACATGCTATAGATGGGGGAATCTGAGTGAAAACACTTCATGGACAGAGAATAACAACGAGGGATGTAGGACTTCTCTTTTGAAAACAAGCTCTCAAAGAAGTGAGGAAATACCCAGTGCTGTCTAACACAAACAGAATCACCTTCTATACTAATGGAATGACAAAGTGTGACGCTGAGAGATTTACACACAAAGACAGCAGGGTGGAGGCTGCTAGTGCGGCTCAAAAAGCAATCGTGGAAAACCTCCTTGTGTTATTCGACTATTGTAGCCACAGACACAAATAAACTATTCAGTGCGGGCGAGCAAAAACACGTGTGTGGGTTTTGTTTGGATGAAACAACATTCACCACACTGTGCTACTGCTGCTGCTTTCTTAACAAGCCTCTGAATGGACATTACAAACACAGATACGCTTCAGTCAGTGGGAGACATAAATGGTCTACTCAATTTACAGCACAACTACTTTGTTGAGTGAAGGTTGTTGCAAAGTTCATGCATTGCACCATATGGTAAAATAACCACATTGTTCGCTTACCTTGGTAGATACTGATCAAGACCCATATTAAGAACGTTTTGAACGAGAGAGGCCGTCCCTGCAAACAATCACAGTTATTAATATTTTTAAAAAACACAAAAGATTCATTAACTAAATAGTAGTGTAGGTTATTAATTTGAGAGTGATAGGGTAAAATACCTTTAGAAGATCCTTGTAAAGTTCAGGATATAACATGGCAACCTCAGACTTGACATCTTTATCCAAAACCAGGGAGAAAACAGGAAACATTGTGTAGATAGTGGAGTAGCTGTAAGGCACATCGGCACAGACAAATGTTAATACAATAAAGTTGCTAGGGTTGCATTTAAAAGAAAAAACAATAAAATTGTGAAATAAAATAATTTAAAATAATGTTAAAATATTGCAATCATTTTAATACAATTATAAAAAACGTTTAAAATGATGTTTTCTATTTCTAAAATGTATTTTTATTCCTGTGATGGAAAAGCTGAATTTTAACTCCAGTCTTCAGTGTCACATGATCCTTCAGAAATCATTCTGATATGCTGATTTGCTGCTCAAGAAACATTTATTCTTATTATCAATGTTGAAAACAGCTGTGCTGCTTCATATTTCTGTGGAAACCGCAAAACTGAGATGTTGTTCAGGATGTTTAAAAAACTCCCCAAAAAAACAGTATTTATTTGAAATAGAAATCCTTTGTAACATTATAATGTCTTTACAGTCACCTTTGATCCATTTAATGTGGCCTTGCTGAATTAAAGAATTAATTTCTTATTAAAATCTTACCAAACCCCAAATTTTAAATGGTAGTTAAATAAAACAATAGTTACATATTAAAAAATATACAGGAAATATCCCTCAAAATTTCCACTAAAGGCTTATTCGGATGGGACTAGTTTTCTAAATTAATACAATTATTTTCTCAATTCAAAAGTTTTTTTTACCTGTTCTTTGCGTGCAACACATATGACGTAAGTGTCTTTTAATTATTTATTTATATATAATTCTAATTTATTATAAAAGCCCTATTTAAGTATGCTTCACTTGAGTTTATAGAAGTGGCTGTTTATAATAAACTTGCATAAGTGAGCAGAAAAATCTAGACAAGTATCTTACTCTTACCTGACATTGATATTAAAATGGGCAGTCTTAGCGGTTTACACGATTTGTCTCTATTTATTAATTTTATCGTTTTATTTTTTTGTCGGATACCATCCATATTGGATTGAAATAAAAGCATGCTAAAGATTGGTGCGCAAACGGTAGCTCAGGTAATACAATATTAGCAATTACAGACATTAACATTCAGACAGATTAGATTCCTCAGAGGACCGTTGAGTTTGCCGAAAAACAGTTGGTAATTTGCTCTGGAATTTTTACTGAGGTTGTGGATGGGATTACAACCACAAAGTACGCTTGTGAAACACAAATTTCTTTTAACATCCTCCGAGGAAGCTAATCCCATCCAAATAGGGCTTAACATTTTTTATTATTTTTGATGAAGAATGCACACTTGACTTTTTAAAGTGTACTTTCATGTTATTTTTTATGCTATTTAAAATTTTGTGATGTCTTCGCTTGCAAAACCATCAGACCAATGATTTTCCAATTATCCATCATCACTGGACAAGAATTTTAAAAATCATTTTATGATGTTTGCACTCACAAAAATACAATTTAAAGCCAATTAAATATTTTAAAATATATAACTAGAAAGATGTATATTTGACATCTAAAAAACAGAAATTGCCATGATTTTCTGAGATTTTTTCATAACTACTCCAAGCCAGGGAAATTCTTTGAAGCAATAATTGAAAACATAAAGCTATGACATCTATCTGTTAATAAAAGTAAGATGCGCCCAACATAGAACAATTTTGCTGGTTTGTACAAGTTACAACAGAATCGCCCACATATATTTCATATGCATAGAAAGTCAAAGTGACAGATCTAGATTCACCGC
The DNA here is from genome assembly GCA_022828995.1 of Vimba vimba. Classification (NCBI taxonomy): domain Eukaryota; kingdom Metazoa; phylum Chordata; class Actinopteri; order Cypriniformes; family Leuciscidae; genus Vimba; species Vimba vimba. Next base: position 27,936,322 of record CM040837.1, on the reverse strand, counting down.
TGTACTAGTGTGGGTGAAGTTTCAGCTTTATTCTCTCCCTGTCCTGAACTCATCTTCGCTGAATTAGAAGAGCCTGTCCGCTTTAACCCCTTGTTCATCACAGGCTTCACAAAGACTCTTTTGATGGACATCAGCTTTGGCGAGCTTCTTCTAGCTCAGTGACCGTGACTCTCGATGGAACAAATCCCTCAGCGATCCTCTAATGTCAGAGCTGTCTGAAACACATGGCTGAAATGCCAGAGAGATTTCACCGAGTGCAAATGAGTCATCATCACCCGCACACTCACCCGATAATGAGGAAGCCTTGATAAAGTGGAACAGATGCAAAGTAGAACACAGAGGAGAACACGGCCTGTGAGGACACATGGGAAGAAAAACATCAGCAGAAATAGAAGACAGCAGGCAACTAAAGCCCTGGTATATTTATTGGTCCTGTCAGAAAAGTGCTGCAGTGGTACAATAGTACAGTAATGGCATTAGATGGCAATACACCACGGTACTAAATGATTACCATGTTCATATACAATGGTATTTTTTCATTGTACAGCAGTGGCCAAAAGCGATGTCTGGCAATATCTTCACCCTTATTAAAAATTTGTTACAGATTTTGTAAGCATATTACGTAGTTGTGCTTGGAGTCAATTGTTTTATGAAACTTGCCAAATTGTGTGGACATTTTTTGGCCAGGCTGTAATGCAAAGACATTATGAACACATGCATAAACAAGAGAAAAATATTAACAAAATATTAATAACTGATTATGTTGTAGTCAATGTATGCAGTTTTTTTGCATAGTAAAAAAAAAAAAAAAAAAAAAAAAAACATGTAGCTGTAGTTTGCCTTTTTTTTGTCAGATGAATACAGACAAGTTTAGTGTTTTGTTTTTTATATTTAAGACATAGTATCATGGAACTACCATTGTACACATGCAAAAATTATGGTTTTACCATGGTATTATATTATCCAAAATAAATATAATTATAATAATATAAATAAATATTATTTGTAATACATAAAATAAAATATCTCAACATTACCATGGGACAGATCCCAAAAATTGCTATTATTACTATGATTGCTCATCCAAAATAATTGAAATCGTGTAAAGAAATCATGGTGTACCTCCTATGGAGATGGTAATACATTGGTATATGTATTTATAAAAAAAAAAAAAAAAAAAATATCTAAAAAAATTATAGCATGGTAGTTTTGGGTTCTTTTTTTGTTGGTGTTATAAAAACTGCAATATTTAAATTATTCACAGACACCAAATTAATAATTAATATATAATACATACACACACACACACACACACATATACACACACACATATGTGTGTGTGTGTGTTTGTGTAGTTTTTACCAATACATGTTCTTTTTTGTAAGACCTGAAACCTTCAACACTACACTGTTTATTTGCAGCTACTGTGATTCATGGGCTAGTGCTGGATAATGACTCGAGCAGACACTACCTGCATGGTGCTGATGCAGAGACTCCGGTGGATGACAAACTGGCTGAGTGCAGCGGACCGTTTGTAGCTGTTTCTGCCGTGGACCATGAGCAGTCTGCCCAAGTGCTTAAACTGAGTGATGGAGAAATCTGCAGCCAGAGACGCCTGCTTCCCTTCCTGCACACGCAGATAAATAAACAAACAGGTCAGAGCGCTTACACACGCTTTTTTGGACCACAAGCAAGAATGTTTTCTAGATTAAGCCGGGCTATATTAAGCCTCTTCGGATCACTGGGTAAAGCAAAAAAATAAATAAAAACACACACACAAAAAACCCCCACCAACCTCCCATTTAACCACGTCAAAGTCTATCAAGGCTTACTGTGTTAGTCATGAATGACTCAATATCAATTAACCTTCTCATAACGTCTCATTTTGATGACCAGGAAATCTTGCTTGACGCATCACAAGTGGGTCAACTTTGTATTTTAGGTACATTTAGACTCATAAAACGTCTGACGTCTAAAATGTGTTTCTAAATTGGCAGTCCACCTCCGGATGGGATTCCTGAAATCAGACTTTCCTGACCTAAACTGTGGTGTCCATTTAAGTTTTTTTTTCATTACTTATTTTGAAATCTTTGGTGGTCCTAAGACAACATGATGCGCCATTCGTTAAGTATTTGACATCACATCAGTAATGTGACATTTTTCTGATATTAATATGGATAGTCCTGATTGGTTAATACAGCTAGAGATTCTCATATGCATTATATCCAAAGCCGAACTTTTAAAATAAAATAAATAATAATAATATAATAATAAAGATCTAGATGAATAAGAAAAAAAAACCTTTAGATAAACTAGCTGAACACATTAATTGACTAGTTGGTTGTTAAATGCTAATTAACAAAAAGCATGGTCTCAAATAAAGTAAAATAAATAAAATAAAAATCTAAATAAATAAGAAAAATAAAATGTTATGTTAATACACTCAATATAGCATGGCCTGAAATACCTTACCGCTTAAGTGAAATAAAATAAAATGTGATTACCAATTAAAGTTGTTTCAGGGGCTGAGATAGTTATTACAAATATATATAAAAACAGACATTGTATTCTTTAAAATAACATAAATAAGACCAGAAACTTCTATTTAGAAAAGAAATAGGTTGAATTTTGATTTAAAACTAACACGCTGTAAATCAGTCATGGGAAGTTGTTGCGTGAAAAAGTTTGGAGTCATTTTACATGCTTTCAGTGCCATGTAATGTAAGAAATGTGAGAATCTCTCAGCAGAGGTCTGAAAAGAGCCTGTGTACGGCGTGTGTTTGACGCAGTGAGCGCAGATGGAGGGAAGACTCCGGAAGAAGGCGACAGTGTGTGTGTGACAGGGCTGCTGCTCGGGGAACTGGTAGCTCTTACTTTGCCCTCCACTCCCACGCCACAGTCTGCTTCCTGGATCATGCTGACATCATTTCCTCCATCCCCTGAGAAAGAGAAAACAGTGAACGATGAGCCAGTGACAGCTGGTGCCGTGACCCAGATTGAGACCTTATGAAAGGGCAATAAAACTGATGTTATGTCACATGTCAAGATTAAACGTGCAATGGAAACTTATTGATGATGGTATCACTATCAGCTAATATTAATGCATAGTTTTTTCCAAATATCAGAAAAGGTCTGAACTGGATGATATTGAAAGCACTAAATAGTACTAAACAGTAATCTTTAGCTAGATATCTAGATTTGTTCTGTACATTACAGGTCGGGTTTCACAGACAGGGCTTAGATTAAGCCAGGATTAGGCCTTCATTCAAGTGGGACATTTAAGTAGCTTTTATAAATGCGCCTTAGAAAAAAAAAAAACATTACTGGTGTGCATGTTGAGACAAAACAATGGCACTGACATATTGTAAGATATATCAGTGCAAGTTGCTTTCAGTTAAAACAGCTCAAACATTTTAGTTTGGGACTATCTTAAGCCTTGTCTGTGAAACTGGGGGACAATGTTTTAATTATGTCTATCGCTGTTCATTCCTATTATATTTATTAATAAAGATAAATAATACTGATATTTTTTATTACTTCATTTATGTCTGTGTTTATTCATGACCATAATTTTAAAAAAAACAGTGCAATCTTGTTAAAAGAAATACACTATCTGTTATCAACCACTGTTTACAATGAATGTAATAAAATCAGAATCATTCTTGCTTCCCTAGTTATTTTTTGTCACTGAAGTTTTAATAAGGCTACTTGTCCGGTCGGGCAAGTAAAATTCTCTTTCACTCGCCCAAACTTTTGTAGATCACAAAGCTTATTTTCTACAATAATCCAAAAGCCAAGGGGAAATTCCTATTGGGTTTTTGCCGAGGAAAGTCTACAACAATATGTCACTGTATATTTAATTGATTTAGTGGCAGAGGAAGTGCACAGCGCCAATGGCTTCTGCATACTCACCCACGGCACAGGTGAGTTTGCCGGTGCGTTCCTGCAGCAGACGTACAATCTGAGCTTTCTGTGTGGGAGCACAGCGGCAGCACACGACGGCCGGACACTGGCACGCTAACTCCATAAACTCATACTCGTAATACTTCAGACAGACCTGCAGCAACAACAACAACATCAGGACTGAGAACAGGCCATTCAACGAGACATCAGACAGAACAAATTAATACTGTAGAACACAGAATGACACAAAATCTCAATGTTTACGATAAATAAATAAATCAAGCTATTGACCAAACTGGTCATTTACTAAAATTAACGTAAATTAACAGAATTTTATATTAACTGATTTTATATTAACAGAATATAAAATCCACATAATGTCATCTGTGAATTTCACATGAATTACACACATTTGAGACTAATAAACGAAACACATTTACACCTGGTATTAAGATGTGTTTTAGTCGATTGGATCACAAGTAGACGAGGGAGAGACATTCCAGTTTACACCTGGTGTTTTAATCTGTCTCTTTTGTCCCCTTTCAACCACTTCTGTCCTGATTTCTTTGAGGGAAGGTCTATGTATGGGCTTTTTCAGATCTTTCAATCAGAAATAAGCTAGCGTAATTTACATAAGAACGACGACAGAAAAGCATACGGAGAGCATCAGCTTTCGTTTCTGCTCCGACAGCCGCAAGATCACACTGTGAGTGTGTGTTAGAAATCAGGAATGGTGAGAGAACATTGTGCTTGGTACATTTTTCATCTTCAAACTAAATTTGGATCTTCAGCCGACAAAGTTTGAATCCCGTCTGGCTAGAGCTCTTCCCATAATTTTTACACATTAAGTCAGCAGGCGGAGAGTAGGTGGTGTTTTGTGGCTGTTCGAACACATTCGACCACATGAACGTTTACACTACAAAAGCAATCCGGTCTGGATATCCGGTTACCTCTGGAAGTGATTGAAAGTGGACAAGCTCAAAACGGTTTAGACCCCATTTACACCTGTATTTAGCATCGTCCACTTGTGATCCGATCGACCAAAACGCTTCTTAATACCAGGTGTAAACAGGGCCTTTAACCTCATTATATTAATCATGTTTTACACTTATCATATCTACAGATTTATCAGTACTCTGATTCAAGTTCATATGAATTTCTAATGAAAATGCGAGTGGTTCTTGCCAATGCAAAACTGTCCGACATGATGCTTAGAAAAGCAATAGCTCAAGATTCTGCTTTCTTTTCAATGTCTCTTGAGTTGAGTTACGCTCTTAAGTTTGCTAAAGTGTAAGGGGTTGATTCAAATGTAATGTGTACATGTGGGCTCACATTACCTCCAGAGAGTCTCCCGATATCACCAGCGCGCAGTCGTGTTTCCTCCTGAAGGCGTTGAGCTCAAGGTGAGCTTCGCTTCGAGTGGTTACCTGCAACACATCGGAGAGATCACCATCAGGAGTGTGTTTTCTCATACAAACACACAATCAGCCACTCGGATAATGATCTCAGCGGTGAACCACAGCAAGATCACAAGACTGAGATATTAACTTCAGCTGTCAGTTGCGTGGCAGACCATGGCAGATTCAACTAGCTATCAGCTCAACCGTCTAAACTGTGAGGTTTACATTGCCTGCTGTCTGCAAGTTTCACACAGGAAGTTCACCATTAGTAACTGTTGTTTTTGTATTTACAGATGGCTTTGGGCAGATATGGCTTTCTTGAGATGTTAGATTGAAAGGTTAATGGAGTAAACAAACTCAAAGTCATTTTCAAACGTATATGACTTCTTTCTGCTGTGAACTACTAAAAGAGAAGTTAGTAAGAATGTTCAGGCTGCTCTTTTCCATACGAGAAACATCACACAGGTTTGGAATGACATGAAGGTGAGTATACAATTATCGGGTGAACTATTCCCTTTTAGTTATCTCCGAAGCATGAACCATAACCAATTTTGTTCACATAAATCTACCCGAAGCTCCTCGCCAACGGAGGATGTTTTCTAATTGTTGGACGTTCGCACCAGAGCAATTCATCTGTCAATTTTAAACACACCAAACTTCAATCTGGATGCCATTTGTGTCCATGAGGAAGCCAATCCAGATGCCTCTTCGATCCAGAGGGAACGAGGTGCTTGTTTTCATGTTGTGCCAGCCATTGTCTTCGGTTTCCAGGAACCGCTGCTGTGGGGAAGATTCAACCTTCCTCAGAGCGGCCTATCTTTCTGTGGCAGCACGCCACATGGGAACTCCACAACAGCTCATAGAGTCATGTTTCACATAGAGAGGGCACAGGATGCTACTTTCCCTGTTTGCTTCTCAGAACGCTACTAAACTCAATCAAGCTGTGGACCACTTTTGTGTTGGAGACACTTGGGACTTTTTTTTTTATGAGCTTACATGCACAAAATTTTGGGGTCATTACGATTTTTTTATTTTTTTAAAAAGAAATTAATACTTGTATTCAGGAAGGATGCATTAAATTGATCAAAAGTTACAGCAAAGACATTTATACCATCACAAAAGATTCTTCTGAACTTTCTATTCAACAAAGTTGAAATTATAAAAAAAGTATCATGGTTTTCCATAAACATATTAAGCAGCACAACTGTTTTCAGCATTGATGATAATAAGAAATGTTTCTATTAGAATGATTTCTGAAGGATCATGTGACACTGAAGACTAAAAATTCAGCTTTGAATCACAGGAATAAATTACATTTTAGAATATATTAAAACATAAAACAGTAATTTTAAATTGCAATAATATTACAATATTAGAATCAAATTATTATTGTATTTTTGATCAAATAAATGCAGCTTCGGTGAGCATAAGACACTTCTTTCAAAAACATAAAATAAATCTTACCAACCCATACATATATACATACATATATATATATATATATATATATATATATATATATATATATATATATATATATATATATATATATTAGTATAACAGTATATATAATATATATTTGTGAGCGATTATGTCTTTTATGTTATGGTCAAGGTGGTTTGCAATACCAGGCAGCATTCTTTGCTCATGGTCTCTCATTTCCAGATATATTTCTCCCGAAATGATTCCCAAAACAAAAAGCACAATAACAAGCACAGTCCAAAACCATTTATATTTCACTATCCTAAAAATATAAGTCTTTTTCATGCTTTTAAGTGTCTCCAGAAAGATTCGGGCACCATTAATATATCTACAATAATATAATGAAAGATTTGCAACCTGTAAAGCCTTACTCATTTCTCCTGCACTGAGGCTAGTCAATCTTTTCGTTTTAGGGTCTAGAGCCTGTTTAGGTAAGGGAGAGAATAGGATATAATTTCTGGTGCAAGGAACTTTATAACTTTATTGAGGGGGGGGTTGATAAATCATTTTAGAAGTGCAAGATATGACCCATTTAAAAATGAAGGTTGAAATAAGAAGTCTGGAGAGGACTTACAGGCCTGAACACGTGGATGTCCTGATTGCGGGTCACTAGATGGGCGTTCTTGGCTGTGCAGGTTGCAGTCTCTAATTTGTCCCCGGTCAACATCCAAACCTGGACAAAGAACAGGTTTCGTTAAATAAGGCCTGACATTGATGTACCCAAGCGCTTGTGTTAACAACACGTCAACAAACAACCCATTTTAGAAGCGTACAGTGAAATTCTACACGTGACAGACTGTAGAAATGCAACTACATAGTGTATTTCAGTGTTCCAAACCAAGCGATAAGCATTGATGAATCCCATCTCATCATCACAAGTTAATCTGAGTTTCTGTTCTAACCAGTTGCAACGACCAACTGAGCATTGCATGTCAAGACTTTTTGATGAGCGCTTCTATTTTTGGTGCATTGTGCTCCGTAGCTCATTAAAATCTCATTGTATGTGCATGTTGTGCGTGCAGACACTGACTTTGATGCCAGCATTGCGCAGAATCTCCAGAGTGGGTCTGACATCGGCCTGTAGTTGGTCCTCCACCCCAGTGAGACACAAGAGCTCCATCTCCATCTCCAGACTCTCGATCACTGTGGCGACCTTCAGTGAGCGATCGTGCACGCTCAACTTGGCTTGGATGTAGCGAGCCTGCGGCACACATGACATGTTACACAAAACATATTAACACACATTTATTGTATTATTATCATGTTTAGGGGCTTGTTTACGTATAACTATCCACCAAAAATAAAATCATGAGCATTAATAATTCAATATAAATAAAGAATATAATTATTTAGATTTAATGCCATGATTCTTGTACATTTTAATGAATCCAGCTGTCATAATTGTCAATAAGTATAATAAATAATCTGATGTTTTTTGGAGTTAATGTGATTATATTCATTTATATGTAATATTCATTTATATGTAATGTATGTATGTATACATTTATATGTATACAGTTCCTCTTTTAAGGAAAGAAACAACATTTTATGGGGTAACTATTAAAATAATATGCTTTAATAGCAAATTAGGCAAGTGTGTTATTACATTAAATACATTATATATATATATATATATATATATATATATATATATATATATATATATACATATAATAATAATAATACAAATAATTTCTTATAGTAGTATTGACAATAATAATTATAATTATAATAAATAAAAAATATTTAATATATTTATATATTTTCATAATTATCTTCACAAAAAATTAGTGCTGTCAAATCAATAAATCGTGATTAATTGCATCTAACAAAAAAGTTTGTAAATATATATGTGTGTGAGAGTGTGTGTATGCATGTATGTATGAGTATTATTTATTTTTATATATAGTAACATATTACTTATAATACTGTTATAATGGTATTTTTCAGTCTACAAACATCTGTTGATCTAACAATATCATATTGTGCGTTACATTTGTTCATGTTTTTCACATGTTCTATATCTGTTATGGTTATTAGCTCAAATTCATCTCTAAACACTGCTCAGTACTTTTTCCTGAAATCAAAGCAGACATATCAGACATGTCAAAAGAGAAAGTTCAGACCCCTGATACTTCAAACCAGAGGCATCAGCAGTCACATAATAAGTGTGAAAATGACACAGCCTTGCTTTGACCCCTTAAAAAGATTTGCCACTCTGTTCAGCGAAGCCAGAGCGCAGTTTTGAGGCCACGGCCCACAATCACAATGAGATAAAGACCAAACAATGTGTGCAAGTGCGAGTAACACAGGAACACACTCTCACTTGGTGACTCACACACTCGGTGAGTCACTGCCGCCCACTCGCTCAAACACAATTACACACTTCAGCTCTGAGAGTGGGAACGTGGGCCTGTGAGAAGAAACAACTCTTTCTCTGTGCGTGTGGGCGGGGTAACGTTCGTTTTGGGGGTGTTCCCTGTGGAAAACATGTTACATTTCTTTATGACAATTACTGTTGACGATGGATGGTTGCTAGGAAACCGTTTAATCGGGATAAATATAGATCAGCACCTGGATATTGTAGTTATAAACATCCAAAGGTCACCGTCTATACCAGCGGTTCTCAGGACCCCGTTTTACATTGGACACTTCACAAGTAAGTTAAAATGCAGCAAATGTCTTTAAAATCAAACATGACCCTTATTAATTTTAACATTAACACCAAGAAATCTAAAGCTATCTATATGATACAGGCCGAAAAGGAAAATTGACACATTGCCCACATATTTTATTGGCATAGTCATATTACCAAGCAACAGTAACATGACACTGCACCAAAATATTTTGATTTCAGCTCAACTCGGCCTGAAGTGTCTTTTCTCCTCCCTTTTAAAGCCTATTTCTATTACAATTCTAATAATGCACCATAATATGGTTAGATGCATGTTATTAATTGCATTTAGAGCACAGCAACACAAACCTGTGGCTCATTTTTGGGTCACAACCCACCAGTTAAGAATCACTATTCTGTGTCTTAAACACAAATCAGAAATGGTTTCTCTCAATATCTACAGTGGTGGCCAAAAGTGATGTCCAGCCTAGGAAAATTGACATCTTCACCTTTTACTCAAATATTATATATTTTACAGTTTTTATACGCATTTTATGTAGTCGTGCTTGATGCAAATTGTTTTTGTGATGATAACGCAATGAAACATGCCAAATTGTTCGTAATTTTTGGTCAGGCTGTCATAAAAAAATATGAACGCATGCAAAAACAAGAAAGAACCAACAAAATATTAAAAACTGATTAGGTTGCAGTCAAGTTATGAGGTTTCCTGTTTTGCATAGTAAAGTAAAACCTGTTGCTGTAGTTTGCCTTTTTTGCTTAATAATTTTGTCAGATACCTTAACCAAGTTTAAAATACATATTACATATATATTAGGCTACATAAAATAAAATATTTATCATATTTTGATGGTTTAATCAAACTTGTAGGGTCATTAAAAACAAATATCCCCCTGGACATCACTTTTGGCCACTGCTTTACCTCCTCAAATCACCGATGGAAAAGAAAGTCAAGCTGTTAATAAGCTGTCAATGTAGTGCTGTTAATTACAAAAAGTGATAAAAAAAAACTACTGCAATGAAACTTGCACCCTGTCTTTATCAGGTTAAGTCAACCTTGAATGTAAATAATTTGATTAAAATTTGATTTGACTGACAGCTCTAAAAAGGTGACTTATTCTGTTATAGCTTGAGTCTAACTATTTGTCATTTGAGAGTCAAATGGCCGTCAGCCAGTCGTAACCTAATGGCTAAAACCCTCGGTGAAAGACGGCGCACACAACTTGGTGACGTGTAAATCAGATCTACTGCCCAGAGTAAATTTGCCTATATTGTCTTCTTTTCTTTTCTTTTTTAAATACTTTTTATATATATTTTTTATAAATTATATATATTTTTAAATCATTTAATTATATAATTATTTTTATTATATTTATCTTATATATTATTATTATTATTATTATTACTACATATATAATGCTTAAAAAAAAAGGTTCTAATAAATGCTGTTCTTTTGAAGTTTCTATTCATCCAAAATACGAAATGTATAAAAATGTAAAACAGTTTCCACAAATAATTTAAGCAGCACAACTGTTTTCAACATTGACAATAATCAGAAATGTTTCTTGAGCATCAAAACATCATATTATCATGATTTCTGAAGGATCATGTGACACTGAAGACTGGAGTAATGATGCTGAAAATCCAGCTTTGATCACAGGAATAAATTACATTTTACAATATCTTCACATAGAAAACCACTATTTTAAACGGTAATAATATTTCACAATATAACTGTTTTTACTGTATTTTTAATCAAATAAAGGCAGCCTATTTTTCTCTATTTTTCTTGATCATAACCAAAATACGAATTACTCACCCCTGCATTTTATTCCATAGCGAACTTTCTAATGACTAAGTGTTGGAAACTCACCTCAAAATCTTGGTATTGTTCTTCTGTTAGGGATTTTTTGGCCACCACTAGCACCCTCAAACCTTCCCTGGCCATATTCCCACACTGATAAAGAAGGAAGAAAACGAATTCTCAAAATACAAGTCACGAAGCTTCTTGGCATAAGCATGACGTAAATATAATTTTGTATTTGTTTAACTGTTTGAAAAAAGTGAAATGACCTCTTCCTCCAGCCAGTCGTTGTACTGAACAACACCAGCCATCACCACATCAGCACCCTTCATGTAAAACGTAATCTCCCCGCTGGATTCATCCTAACAAACATGAGCAGAATATGTTTTGTTAATACATCATTTGTCATTTATGTATGGAGTGGACACTGAGGAATATGGCAACACTAGAAATCAGGATCAATGTCACTCAATGAACCAAACTAAACAGGAAAAGTTCACAGGTAAGCGAGACAGTTTTTTCCAAGCATTATGGGAGATCCTTGATTGTCCTTGAAGGTGTTTTAAAGGATTCTGCAGAGGAAACAAAGTTCAGTTGCTGATTTCCTGAAACACCGATACAGGCTTCAGTCCAGGCCAACAACAATAGCTGAGAGTTTGTTCGGGGAGAGTTAGTCATCAAGCCCAGGGCAGGGTCACAACTTTCTCAGATAACAGCCAGTCTAGTCATATCATTTTGGGGGCTGATCTTCAATTATCACATTGTTTAAAAGGGTAGAGTACAAACTAGATTTTCACGTTCTCTGGAGCAAGTGTGAGTGGTTCTTGCCAGCGCAAAAGATACTAGAGTGTTCAAACAGGGTTCTTGCAGGTTTCAGCAAGTCAAATTTAAGACCTTTTTAAGACATTTTAAGACCATAAAGATTGAAATTTAAGACCTACACGACGCATTACCAAATAAATATTCAAATCAAAGAATTCATTTAATTTCAATGAATTCAGTAATTGAAAAAGCATTAATTTAATTTACAGATAAATCACATTAGTAACCTTCCACACCCAACGACGCGCGTCAGAGAAAAGAACAGAAACAGATATACATTTTTTATAGAAAACTGCATATTATACTGTAAAAAACACATAATTAGTTGATTTTAGTTGATCATAACTAGAGATGAAATGGCATGAACATTTAATTTCATTATTATAGTGACAAAAATGATCACGGTTATCACAGAATCCTGTTCAAAAAGTATTAATACTATACAATGAAATCAATTCACCAAGTTTTATGTCGAAAACCAGGAAAGAACAAATAAATTTAGCATCAATATGCACTTTTTGTTTACATAAACAATAAAATAATACCATTAAAAATGAACATTTTTAAAGTGTCTTGCATGTTATATACTAACATGTACAAGTTAAAATAAAGGTTTGACAAAAAAGGTTTTAGAAAAAGATAAACCTCACATATTTCAGACTTTAAATATTTTTTTTATAAAAAGAATGAGTCAAAAAAGATAAATTACTGACATTTACAATGTACTTTAGCTTATCTTTTATTATTAATAGTAAAATTCGGTCCTATTTTCCCGTCTGGCGTCTGTCGTTGCTATGCAACCATGCCCTGCGTCTCCACAATGACAAAGAAGTTGTAGTGGCTAATGGATTTTCCACCACCGAAAAACGCTTGCTGTAGCTCTCCCACAAGATTTATTCACGGAGAAGAGAAAAACACCCGTAGTGTTTGGGTGCACCCCCATCCTTCCTGTTGACTGAGCTTTCAGACAGCGCCTGGAAAAAAAACGAGCGCGTCGCTTCAATTATGAGCACGCTTACCGCGCGCCTACATTTGAACGAACTTGAGCGTGCAAAAGACGCGATATGTGAACGGCCTCTTGGCGAGCGACCTCCAATCAGGCGGCGAGCGACAAGTTGGAGACCCCAGCACTAGAGCTCCGCTTTGTAGGCTACGACTCGATACTTTTTTGCTACTTTGTAATAACTTTCTGCGGCCAGCGTTTCTGGAAATATATGAGGGTAAACCCTTTTTAAGACCTGACTAAATGAAATTTAAGACCGCGGATGAAAATCTGGCCGTTTTTAAGACGTTTTAAGGCCTTAAATTTAAAGTTCAGAATTTTAGACTTTTTAAGACCCCGCGGGAACCCTGTTCAAATGAATAGTTGCCAGACACTAAGATCAGTAGCAGAGATTTTAGCGATTCGGAGTAGAAGGAAAACTTCAGAATAATGTCACTGAGTTCATTCATGAATTATGAAGTTGTGTGAAAAACACACGTGTACGTCCGAGCACACGCACACTTTGGTCAGAGCGGTAATAATGAGATTAAGGCGTTTACATGCCTGTTTATTGTGATTAAAATCGGTGTACGCCACAGTTTAATGCTATTATGGTTAGTACGATTATGAGCTTAATCGCATTAGTTTGATCGAAGTGTTGTGTTTACATGAGGTAAAGTTTAAAGGCAATATTGCCAAAATCACATTATATTCGCGTTATGAGGGTGCATGTAAACGCACTCAGTGAACAATCATTTTTACATACTTTATCCATCCAGGTTCATTTATAATTTTAGTTTATTTTCAAATTAATTCATACATTTAATGTAGAATTAATTTTACTAAAATGTTCAATTTAAATTCATAATCTTATTTTATTTTTAAATTAATTTACATATTTAATATTGTTTGTTGTTAACTTATGTTTGTTCATAATGCATTAACTAATGCTAATTAGCTCGATGCTTTCAATTTGAAAAATGCATTAGTATATGTAGAAATTAACATGAATAAATGCTGTATTAATAAATGAAAAGTCTTTTTCATTGCCAGTCTAATGCATTAACAAATGTTAACACATTTATTTGGCCACCATAATTAATCAATAATTGTCCTGTGGTGTGACAACATTTTTTTTTTTTTTAAAAGATACAAATGCGTAATATCTCAATTAATATGAGGTCAACTTGCTTGCAATTTTACAAAAATTCGAAAAAAATTCGAAACCATCAACTACCCGTTAAACATGACAAAATACATAAGATAATTACAAAAACGCAGCTTCAAAATATCAGACTAGTAGTGAAAATGCTTATATTTAGCATTTTTATACTTTAATACACAGACCTATTTCACTTATTTTTTACGTGATCTCAGACTTTTTGGTTCCCTATTGTATGTCGAACAGGTCATTTTATAAGCTAAGGGAGTTTACAGACACCTATGTTTAGGTTTAAGATGATCCAAAACTGCTGCATGCACCACTCACGCGCACTATGATGCCCATGCGTTTGCTCTCGTAGGTAAAGGGGAAAATCTGCAGGATGGTGAAGTTGAGAATTTGTCCACTAGGTGTCCTCAGCTGCATAGAAGACTGATCTCTGCCCACCAGCGTCAGTCCCACACTCTCCGTCCACTGAACCAGAGACACCTAGTGCATGAGAGAAGCAGATCAAAAGAGAAAACATATTAAACATTTCCGCATTTGCAAACTGCTGAGTTTCATAAACAAATGTCATAAACAAACAGGAAGTCGGGCTTCTTGTCTACACTGTAAGCAAATTACTTAAACGTGCCACATGCTTTTCTTAAACAAAAACGAACTCAAAATCAAATACAGAACCATTTCGTTATAACATCTCGACTTGTTTCCTGCAACTGTTTTTTGGACGTGTGGCGCAAAAAAATGCAAGTATGCAATGAGCCACCAATTATAAGCATGTTCTCTTCAGGGAACGTGAAGATAAAGGCAAACCAGATGCCATCCATTAGTGTGATGCTGAAGGGGGGTATTTCTGGGAGGCAGAAGTTATTGCCCAATAACTTCCAGACCAAGGGTTACAGAGAGATCAAAAAACCCGATTTCTTATGCCCTCCCTGACTAGCTGCTAATAACATATCTCACAGTATCCAGATGGGCGGACTGCTGCCGAAAAACTGCCCTCGCTGTTAGAAACCAACAAATGAGGCGTACACAAGATATGCACAGAACAATAAGGGATGCCACTTTGAAGCATTTTGAGAAGAAATTGTTCAAACTATTTGTGTTCATATCTATTCATTTAAAAAGAAACAATGAATAAAGCTTAAAAAAATTTTTTTTCAATTTCTGAATTAATTAAAAAATATTTTATCTTATTTTTTTCACGTATATATCACGTATATTTCTAAATATTAATATTTACTAAAAAAATATTAAAATAAAAAATAGCTTTTAAACTTAAGTAAAATATATTTAGGTCTTATATATTTATATATATATATATATATATATATATATATATATATATATATATATATATATATATATATATATATATATATTTATATATATATATATATTTATATATATATATATATATATATATATATATATATATATATATATATATATATATATATTTAAAATAATATTATTATTTTTTTAAAGCATATTTATTTTCCCTTCTATGATGAATGTTTTCTTTTTTTTCTTCTTTCAATTTCTGAATTAAAAACACAAGTAAGAAATATTTAGGTAAATTTTTTTCTTAAACTTTTTTTTTTGGTTTTATAAAACATCAATATTTTAAAAACTTTAATTCACCAAATGAAAGACAGTGTGGTAGAGCCAACAATGCAGGAATGTTATTGGCATGTGACAAGAAAATCATAAAACAGGAAATGACATCACAGAGAGAACGGTAGCCCCTTATGACTGTCAAGGTCCTTTAAAAAAAGTTCAGATAATTTTATCTTTTTAAATCACAGGTTAGTTCAGACTCTCAAATGGTATTAATTGTTAGCAAAATCTAATAACAAAATTTAAATAATGGTTAGGATGTGTATTAAAATAAAAATATACAGACTTTCACATGCTCACCAGAAACTATCGCGTGCGTGACTGTATTTGTATTTTTGCAAAGGTCCCTTTAGGGGCTCCATAGTATTCAAATGTTTTCAAGAAAGAAAAATGTTGACATTTTAGAGTCATTTATTAAAAAAAAAAATTTGGCTTCAAATAGATATGAAGCCAACATGAATAGAAATATTAAAATTCTAAAAATTTGGTGTATGAACTTTAATTCGATTTCCTTTAATATCAGGGGAAAGAAAAGCATGGCTAAAGAAGCAACAAACGTCTCCAAAAGAACACCAGATCGTTGTGTCATGTCTGTCCGACAGACGTCAGGGCTCCTGCTCCAGAACATGAATGCAGTTAGTCAGTGTCTCCCTGAACACACACACAGTCAGTGCGCTGGCATGCAGTGGTGAAAACCAAACCAGTAATGATGTGTTTGGTGCCCACGTAACCACAGCATGGGTCGATTGATCACTGCATGCATCACTCGCTCCTGGCCAGAAATAATCGAATTCGAGACAGCACATCTGCAGAAGTGATCGGCTGCAGAAGTGAATATGCCAAAGGCTCGAATCATCATTTGTGAATCATCTAATACCTGCGCAGGGGAGGATGAAACGTGTCTAGACTCACATGCATGAGAACGATTTTTCCCCAAAATTATTTATATATATATATATATATATATATATATATATATATATATATATATATATATATATATATATATATATATATGTAAGGGGTGTAACGGTACGCAAAAATCACGGTTCAGTACGTACCTCGGTTTTAAAGTCACGGTTCGGTTTATTTTCGGTACAGTATAAGGGAAAGAAATGCAAACATTAAACTGCAGGTTGTTTATTACTATAAACTTTTTTTAACAATTTGTTTACACTTTTTTTAAACACTTTTTAATAAAATATAATAAAATATATATAAAATAAAAAAAAGAATAAGAAATAAAATACTGCTGCAAAGTTCTCCACTAAATAAAATACTCTCAGTCTCAAACCAATATCACATAATAAATTTAATGAAAAATATAAATAAATAACTATGATTACAGTGCAGCATTACCAATCCCAGCTTGTAGGCCTGCTCATATTTAAAAATTAAGACTGGGAAAAAAATGAACTTTAATTGCACAATTTGCTGTAATTAATTGTAATTCCTCCAAGCTTGTAATCATCAATAATTAAACTTAGAATCACCTAATTAAATGAAACACCGGGGAAAAAAAGGAACAGAAAATAGCCCTATATTAAAATTATATTAAACATATATATCAATGTATTATTATTTTTCAATAATCAATCAACAATCAATTTAAGATTTTTTTTTCCATTTTTTTACTAATTATCAAAATAAAATATATTCCTACAAAGCTATTATTACCAGAGCATGTGATCAGAGCAGGTCATTTTATCATTGTTGCCCAGCATGACTATACCAGCTCAGCAAACAGAAGTCTACTACTGAGAAATGTCACCTTATTTGAGCGGACTTTGCTTTTCCAGTGCGATCGGTACATGATTGGAGTGTTTGGGCCGTTAACGACAGAGCAGAACGCGCAGCGCAAACACGGAGTCGAACATTGAGCAGAGAGCGCAGCGCGCAGACACACACGCACACACACACGGAACGGAGAGTGCGGCGGCGCACACGGAGGCGGAGCGGAAAAGCTTTTTTTCGCCCTGCAGTTGATTTCATTGGTTTAGGTTACAGTGACGACGGGTAAAACTAAAACCAGACGGGCTCTGGTAAAACTTTAGAATCAGCTGCAGGGCGGGATTTGCGCTGAACGCGAAGGCTTCCGCCACTTAATATGTTCGTGTGGAAACACAAAAATGTACCTATGTTCCGCACACAAAATATTGCATTCAGTCATTCGGTACACACGTGCACCGAACCGAAAGCCCTGTACCGAAACGGTCCGATACGAATACACGTACCGTTACACCCCTAATATATGTGTGTGTGTGTGTGTGTGTGTGTGTGTGTGTGTGTGTGTGTGTGTGTGTGTGTGTGTGTGTGTGTGTGTGTGTGTGTGTGTGTGTGTGTGTGTGTGTGTGTGTGTGTTCAGCTTCAACAAATTGTTCAGCTTTTTAAAAAGTTTTTAAATAGTTCAAATGGTCATGTTATGTTATTTAAAGTTTTATAAATGCTATTTTAAAAAAATATATGATTTGTAATCTATTTATATTATACTGTATATAGTTTCATATAAGGTTTCATTTGTGAACATTAATGTATTAACTAACATGAAATAATAATGAGCAATACATGTATTACAGTATTCATTCATCTTTGTTAATGTTAGTTAATAAAAATACAGTTGTTCATTGTTAGTTCACAGTGCATTAACTAATGTTAACAAATATAACTTTTGATTTCAATAATGTATCAGTAAAAGTTTAAATGAAGTAAGATTAATAAATACTTAAGAAGTATTGTCCATTCTTAGTTCATGTTAACTAAAGTAGTTAATTAATGCTAACTAATAAAACCGTTGTGTAAAGTGTTACGGGTTATTTTATATAAGGGTGATTTGAGCATCATGAATAAGACTGCAGTACCTCGTCTGGACTGGAGGCCTGGTACACCCTGCATGTGTCTTCATAGTGCTGTTCAGCTTCCGCTTGATCCGTCACACCGTTGGACTCGTACACCGGAGTCACATTGTGCACCAGTGCGATGGCCTTCACTGCCTCGTGCACTCGACTGCTGATGGTCTTCCTCACTTTGGTGGCGCCCGGTGCACGAGAGGCCTGGAGGTCATGAGGGGGCTGTGGACATCAGATTTAAAGGGGTCATGAATATAATTTTTATATTGTTGTCTGAGGTCAACTTATGACATTCGCTTGGTTTTTACATTCAAAAACATCTAAATGAATAAGTGATAGGCTATTTTCTACCCTGGTTTTGAGCCTAGCTCCTGAAACGCTCAGTTTTTATGGGCGTGCCACATTGAAGACTTGGAAGTAAATGCCCACGGCTATGATTGGATAACAGTTTTGCATATTATAATGAGTTTCATGTAATGCACGAATCAGTAGGCGGGGCTAAACAGGCAGTGTTGAAGTAGGCGTTGATCTTCTTCTGTGGAGGAGGTGTTTGATACCCTTTGACCTCATAGATCCCCACTTTGAAAAACATGTCGTTCGCTGTGCCTGGTGTCAATAAAAGCTTTTATTGGACTAACAAGGAAGTTTTCAGTTCTGAAACTTACAGGATATTCTTATAGTATGATGACCTCTTATATGTCAAAAGCTCAAGGAAAATTTGATCTCTCAGTTCATGATTGTCTACTTTGTTCAGTCTAAAATGACAATAAAGTGGTTATCATAATTGAGGAAATTTTTTGGGTGAACTATCCCTTTAAATTTACTGCTTGGTGACTGAAATCATTTTTAAAGGTGAATTAAGTGGTTTTGTTATTAAACTACCATTTAAACGTTTGCGGTAATTCGATTTAAAAAAAGAAAATAATAATAATACTTTTATTCTGCAAGGATGCACTAAAATTGATCAAAAGTGACAGCAAAGACATTTATAATGTTACAAAAGTTTTCTATTTCAAATAAATACTGTTCTTTTGAACTTCATTCTGGAAATAAATTCAAATCTTAATATTATATTTCATAATATTACTGTTGCTATATTATATTATATAATATACTGTATTATATATCTTCTTTTAAAAACATTTCAAAATCTAAGTACACTAAACTATTTTTATTAATACTTTTAGTTACTGAATGAAATTTAAGTAAATATTTGAAATATATATCTAGATACATCGGGGTCATTTCTTTCCTCCGAGCTTGTCGCAATGCATTCTGGGATTGCTTTCTCCACAAAGGAAGTATGTGATGCTGAATTTTCAAAATGAGACAACTCAAACACATTTGTAAAAAGTTACTAATTTCTTCAACGTTAAAAATTGTTTATAGTGTAAAGACAGTATAGTGCACCTATAAAGAGGCATTCTCCTTGTTCTGATTCTCTATGACCAGATTTGAAGCAAAAATTAGCACTTTGGCTTGACATAATGATAAAAATGTCCACGTCTCTGACTGCTAATAAACCGACCCTTGCTAATATCCTGAAAAGGGACTCATAAATGCTCCCAGATGTGTTACATATATGAACAATTACCTTTAGCACTGAGCTACTATTTATAGAGCGCACATTTCCGAGCGCTAATGACAGAGTTTGTAAGTTCGTATATAAGCTATTGAGAGGCCGGAGTACTTATGACCCCGGTTTCCTGCCTCAGTGACCTCTGGTGTCAAACGGACTAAACATATCAGTAAGAGGTGAAAGGGACTCATTTTACAAGGAGTTTGCTCTGTTCTCTGGACAAAAGCTAAACAATAGTGCTTTGTGATGGGCTTTTCTAAACAGCCCAGTTATACAGTGACAGGCTGCATCCAAATCTGCATATTATAGGTGGGTGCTACGACCAAAATCATATATCACAAGTAATCCCATGTCATCAATATGACACATTTACATTTATACATTTGCCAGACATTTGTATTCAAAGCAACTAATATTTATGGTAATTAGTTCATGCATTCCCTGGTAATCGAACCCATGACCATGGCACATTATAGTTATTATGTGCTTAAATTTTGGGAATAAAATGAATTATTTTTCATTAGATTTCTCAGATCGACATTTTTATTCATTATTAAAATGTATTATTTTCTCTCCTTTTTTAAAAGAAGTTGATAGACATAACCAAAGCATAACAAATATATGATAAATCAGACATTATTGCAAAAACTTCATAGAACATAAATTACGCTTTGGATATGCTGAGATATAAACAGTATAGCCGAATATCTACAGCAGAATTTGCACAAATAATTGTTATTTTGTCAAAAAAGTGGGTGTATGCGTGTATTTTGCCATGCAGAGAATCCTGGGAATACCTGAGTGTAAGCGCTGAACACGTGACTCTGCACTTCATCCATGGAGTCCATCCCGTACGCCACAGTTCCAAGATGGAGTCGTCTGAACACCATCTCGTTCTGAGTGAGAGTCCCTGTGAAAACCATTAACATTAGAGGAGGGCGACCTATCATGCCTAAATAAACAGATCTGCTTATATAATAAGTATATTCATTTTAGCAGATGTTTTAGTAACTTTCAATACTAAAATGATTAAAAATGTTCATTGAAATAAAGCTGAATAATATAAATATTAGAATGAAGTACTAAAATTAAAAACTAAAACTGAAGTAAATATTAAAATTAAAGCTAAAAAGCAAAAAAAAAAGAAAAAAAAGAAAGAAAAAGAAGCACAGAATCACTAAAACAAACTAAAATGCATTTACTGGTACACCCCTATCAAATAAAATGAGATCAAATGTCTAGATCAAGGTCACAACGGGGTAATTATAAATAAAACTAAAACAAAAAACATAAAATAAACAATAAAATGAACATTTACTGGAATAAAACGAACTATAAAAACTATTTATAATTGATGTACTGAAACAAAAAACCTGTCATAAAGCTATATAGTGGAGCTGCAAAATTAAAAGATTGCGATCTCGTTTCAGACACCCACGTCTTTCTAAACGACAACAATTCAGCTCTGTCTATTAAACCTTTGACAAGTAGGATCACAGTGAACATTCAGATCGGTCTTCTCACTGCCGTCTTTTCAATCACAGACAGAGTATTATTATTTCTTTCTTACAATAATCCACATTACAGTAATCTATCGGTTACCATCCCAGATCTTTTTACCAATACACCACAACCCATTTTAGCTGTAAAATATATACTATATCCTGTTTTTTGAACAGTAGACAGTATGCAGTACACTATTTTCAATTTCGAACATAACCGATAACAGAGACAAATCTGTGAAAGGAAATGTCAATCTCTAACAACCTTCCCTGATCGACATGCACTTCCTGCAGCCAAAAACCTCAAACTACACAATATTAACACTAATGGCTTGTTAATGACAAAGAGCCTCAGGTTCGTTTCCTGACACCTCTTGCGTTGGCCACTCTTTAACAGAGCCTCACGGTAGTATTTCAGTCAGGCGTCGCTGGTCTAACCCTTACATTACAATGACCTCTGACCCCCTTTATTCACTGGCTCAGTCAAGCTACATCAGTGTCCGTGTGGGAAAGAGGCCATCATTTTACAGGCGGTCAAAAGCATAAATTTGAAGGGTAGAGCTCACTGACTCTGTGTGGTTAGTGTGTGAGGATGAGAGCCTTCAGGTCATCTCTGATTTGTGGCTGTAATAAGTGGCATGTCTGCGCTCTCAGCACACAGGTTTAAGCCCCATGGCAAGAGCCTCAGATACCTGTGAGCCACTGAGGGAAACACTTCAGCACTATCAACTCTCAAACACCAGCATAATGGGCTCATTTCTGCTTTGGTTCATTCAGAAAAGCCCTTTGCATTAAGGAACATAAATTTAACTGTCAAACTCACAACTTCCTTTTTCCTTTTCTCCTGAGTCACATAAAAATGTTCATTCTTACAATTAACTTGCCCTTATATAAAGATAACTATGCAACCCATGCAATATCTCACCATACATTATTACCTACTATATATTCTGCTTTACTCTGAAATACACTACAGTTCAAAAGTTTGAACCAATAAGATGACTTTTTTATATATATATAAAAAATGTTTTATGTTTTTTTTAATGCAGTTGGCTGCCTTTATTTAATCAAAATGCAGTAAAAACAGTTTTATTGTGAAGAATTATTACAATATAAAATAATAAAATTTTCGATTTGAATATTTTTAAAAATGTAATTTATTCCTGTGATGCAAAGCTGAATTTTCAGCATCATTACTCCAGTCTTCAGTGTCGCATGATCATTCAGAAATCATTATAATATGCTGATTTGATGCTCAATAAACATTTATTATTATAAATGTTCAAAACAGTTATTCGGCTTAATATTTTTGTGGAAACCGTGATACATTTTCTTTTCAGGATTCTTTGATGAATAGAAAGTTCAGAAGGACAGAATATATTTGAAATAGAAATATTTGTTAACATTATTTATAAATGTCTTTACTGTCACTTTTGATCAATTTGATGCATCCTTGCTGAATAAAAGTATTAATTTCTTCTCTTCTGTTTTACTTACCGACCCCAAACTTTTGAACGGTAGTGTGCATCACACTATGAAAGGCAAATGCATTAAAATGCATTTATAATGTCAACTTTTGTCACTTTGTCAACAAAAAAAGAAGCAGATTTTACAGTTTTTACAGTTCAATTAAAGTCGTCATAAAATCAAAATTGACATTTCTTGGGTTTTTTTATGGATTATTTCAGTATTTATTATAAATTATTTATTTATGCACGCTCAACCATCTTTTTTAAAGTCACGTGCCGTTAAAATAACTTCCCCTCCCTCTTGCAGCAACATCTCTTCTCTGATGACGTGTTTACTGGCGCGAGGGCGGGACAACCTGACACACACATGGGATCCACCAATAGAAAACCACAACAATTCAATCAACTCCCCATGGACAAAATCAAGTCACACCCTTTTTCTCGTTCAAGTAGTCGGTTCTCTCTGATATACGTCACAATATGGAAGAAAAGATTATCGCAACTTCCGTTTCATGCCAACTTTAAAGCTCTGTAATTACATATATGACATTCAAGCTTTGTAATATGTCTCAGGTCAAGCAGAAAATGAAATCATACCAGTTTTGTCGGTGAGCAGATAAGAGATCCGGCCCAGCTGCTCTGGTATGGTGCTGGCTCGAACCACAGTCCCGGGGATTTTAGAGTCCTTCTTAATCATCCAACTGAACACCATTTTTCCCATGTCTAAATTCACACGCAAACTGGAAATAAAGCAAGATAAGTACTTTTAATGAATGGCCTTTAGCCATTTTTAGGAGAGAAAACAGGACATTATGGAAGAATGGGATCAGGAAACTAGATTCAAACCTGGCCTGTGTCACCAATATGAGGAATGTTGAAAGGCCAATGCATAGATATGATGCCAATATTTATTCAAATTTCTGGTTGATACCTTTTAATAATCATCATATCAAGCATTACAAGACATTCAGTAAGTGAGAAATCAAACTACAATCTGATTACAAACATATCTAAATGCACTTACAAAACCTTCAAATTGTCCGAACTTGTGAGTCAAACTGAACAGAACAGCTTTAGATTTCACACAGAAGGAGAATAAACTTTTACCTGATAGGGACGATGTTGGAGAAGAGCAGAAGGAAGCGGAAGATCTGGAGATACCAGCGACCAGCGAAGTGCTGCAGAGCCACCATGACCAGTGACACCACCACCAGAGCACCAAACAGGATCTTCGTCAGACAGTTCACTTCAAGGTCAAACAGGCCAATCTGCAACAGCACGTCACATACAGAATGAGTGTGACAACACAAATGTCTAAGATTTTGTTGACTTTATGATACTGCTAATTTTACCTTATGTCTTGGGTTGGAGGTGTTCATTACACTCCGCAGCTCTTTACCGGTGTAAATCACCACCCCAACCACTGTGCCTTGGATTAGAGGACAAAACATTTATGAGGATTATGTAACATGCTTTTCTCAGCTTTAAAGAAGGAATGGTGCCATTTTGCACATTATAAGATGGCTGAGAATCATTAAGCCACTTTGAGATTAGGGGTGTGCTGATGCTGACAGAAAAATTATTTCTTGCTATTTTCTGGTATTTTGTCGATAATGATAATTAGACTCCCAAGGCTTCATATTCTTCATTCTTTGCGGTGGTTAGTTCACAGCATTGACAGTGAGTCATTCATTCAAATGATTCGTTCAAACAGCTGATTAATTCGGTCACCAAGACCAGTTTCCATCCACCTATTTTTATGCAAATTTTGGGTCATCGCACACACACACAAAAAGTCACACAAGTCATTTTAAAATGTAGGAAAAAATTAAATTAGTGCAAAATATCTGTAATAAAAATGGAAGTGGTGATTTTATGCTCTTGAATACATGCGATGGAAACGATGCTTTATTAGCAAATGTTTTATGCGATATCCAATTTTACATGCAAGTTAAATACGTAACTTTGGATGGAAACATAGTTATTGAATCATGCATTAAACTAATTTGACACATTTTTTTAATACAACATATTTTGTTGAAAATAAAGCAAAAGCAGAAAACACTCAAATATATCTAAATGCAATTCAAAATGTAAAATTATTTTATAGTTTGTTTTTTGCAAAGTGAGTGACATATAATTAAAACAATAATTTTGATATTATTGTAAACGGTACATATCGCACACCCCTATTTGATATACTAGTGCACAATTTAGAAATGACTTTCTGTCGGTTACCAGAAGCAATGACAGTGCTCGCCCAAAGAGTGTTTTCAATGCTCAGACTTTCATTGACTGGAGGGTCTCCATCTTCCTGTCAGATGTAAAACACAAAAAAGCTTGTCAAGCAATGTGGGTTTTGCCAGGTCTCAAAAAAATGCAACTCGTCTGACACCGCTATACTCGAGCAATGACATGCACTCACTCTAGTGAAGGTACCGATGAAGTTATGGATGTCAATGTTCGGTTCTTCAGCATAAACAAATGACCTGATCTGCAGTAGATCCTGAGGGAACATATAAAGAAGCTTAAAGAAATGGTTCATGACAACATCAAATAGCATTCAAAAATGAATTAAGTCAAATTTATTTGTAAAGCACTTTTCACAAAACACACCGTTTCAAAGCAGCTTTACAGAAAACCATGTAAATATTACAATATCTGAATATCCTCATGCTTTATACTTGCATTGAGCAGATTGGAGCTGTGCTATATATTGCTTTACATGAGTATATTCTACAGTATGTAAGCAGAAAAAGGTTAGACATGCTATAGATATCCAACATTATATAAAAAGAGCTGGGTGATAATACAGTTACCTTTTGAAAGAATTTTTTTTTTAGTCTAAGCAGTTTATGCAATAGGCCCCCAATCAAATTGTATGATGAACTCATTCCAGGTAAAGGGCTAACATACTTTTCCCAGCAACAAAATTGTGTAATTTTTATATGAAACAAATGAATCATGGGTGATTGACTCACAGCAGCAGTTGGGAGTCTCTGCGTACAGGCCACAGGGAGGCGTAGTTTCCAATCGGTCTCTCCATCCAACTGATCAGTCCTCAGAAAACAGGAGCCTTTAGGACAAAAAATCAGTGTCTAAATATACATCAAATCTTTTAGGACTGACCAAAAGTAAATTTTTGGTATAATATTCCTAATCATTCCTTGACACGTTTTAAAATGCACTGTAATGTCTTACTGTTGAACTCAGAAGGGCAGGGTGATGTAACATTTCTAACTATGTTTTACTGAAAAACATATTTAATACACACCGCATGCAGTGCCTAAGATCATACACCTTTAATGAAATGTGTTCGCCGCCAAAACTAAACTGCTAGTCAGGCAAACCACTCCAGTAAGCCTAAAGCTAGTGCTGCCATTAGGACATGCCACCCACCCCCACTCATTTGAAGACATGTCGCTCTGCCATTCAACCCTGGACTCTTAATAATTGCCTAATGGTGTCCATCTGCGGGGCAGATAACAATGCTTCCCTTCCCGTAAAAATAACACATCAACTACTACTGGCAACTTCCACCCCCTGAAACAAGGAAATCTCAGCCAGGCGGAATTCCAGCACAACCAGAGATCAAAAAAAAAATGTTTATCGGATCTATTTAGACCAATTAGTACCTACTAATTTTTCCAAAATCCTAAAAAAATGTTGACTAAAAACTTGTATCATAAACAATGTACAACTATTTAGCAAGCAACCATCTCTAGAATGTGGCTACATCTTAATACTTTACTCCATTTTCTTATTCAGAGGAAACATTGTCTTTTTTCACTCCTGATGGCACTTTAAATTTGTTTGCCGTATCTATTTCTTCAGTTTTCTGAGCTACTTTGCATGCCTTGATTTTCCTCATGGCTGCCTTGAAATTTGAAAGACAAAAAGAATGTCAATCAAGATAGCATCAGTCCAAACACAGGATCAACAGTAAGGTGATCAGATTTCTGTAATGACAACCAGGGATATTTCCCGTTTCAAACTCAATATATCAATGTGAAATTAATTAAATGATAGAGACAAAGTTACCAGTTTTGCGATCAAGATAAATCGTAGTACAGTGATGAAGTATGGGATATCATACTCTCATGCTACTCCAAATTATATTTAGTCAACAGCAAACTTATGAAATGAATGTCTGTCGACAATAATGTCAAATTAAATTGATAATGTGTATTATCTAAATGGATTTAATGGAATAAATTAATGAGAATGTAATAACTATGGTGTCTTTTTTACTATATAAATATAAAATGTAATGGTAACACTTTCCACTTTCCAATTCTCACTATTAACTAGTTGCTTATTAGCATGCATATTACTAGGATATTGGCTGTTTATTATATATAAGCACATATTAATGCCTTATTCTGCAACCCTTAATCCTACCCAATACCTAAACTTAACATCTACCTTACAAACTATTAATAAGCAGTAATTAGGAGTTTATTGAGGTACAAGTCATAGTTAATAGTGAGAATTGGACCCTAAACTAAAGTGTGACCAATGTAATATATATAAAAAAAATTATAATTGTCTTTTGTTTTAGAAGTTCCTCATTCTTTTTTCAAAAACTAAAAACAAAGATGAAATTAAAATTTACCCAATGTATGCACTGATATGTTTTTTTTAAACAAGCACGTACATGCCACGGGAAACAGAGACATCTGGTCACCCTAATCTAAAGCAGTCGGTGTGTTAAAGAGAATTTCAAAAATCGCAATGCATGCCATCTTTCTGGGCAATTTCAGTGTAGCTCATTAAATGTCCGAGGTTTAGGCTAATCCCTCCATCTACATGCAGTTGCCCTCGCGGCCATGTCATTTCCCCTGCACTTTTGTTTGGGAAGTTTGGATGAATGACCGACAGATGTTTACCATTTCTTTCAGAGGTCCTTAGGAAGATCATGTCAGCAGGAACACGCTGGTTCTATAAAGAGTTTGAAGGGAGAGATAGGGAGAAAGAGAAAAACAAGGTAAAAGATAAAAAGTAAAGACCCAAACTCAAGCATGTCGTCAGCAGCAGTCACCTTGGTTTAGTTGTACAAGTTCTGTTTGGCTTTAATCTACTCAATTACCAGTACGGCCCGCAGCAAATCATTTGGTGGTGCCACTGTGGCAGCTATGACCGCCAGTTCCACTCGGCCTGACCCTCGCTTCACTCCCAGCTCTGTTTGTAGTTATTAGAAGATGAATTCGCAACGCTATTAAACTCGGCAGATGTTTCAAAACATCGGACGTGACACCGGTATCTTAAACGCGGGCTACGCTTTTAATCAATTAGGCTTTTACTATATGTAACCCATAACCCATATGCAACCTCTAAATATTAAACCCAATTGGATTTTACGCAGATTAGGGTTAGAAGATCAAACATATTACAGCAAGGTTCTGGTGAAACACAACGCTTGCCAGAAACCGGCAGAAAGCTGCTGACATATTTGATTTATCAAGTTGGAATAATTCAAATACTTCAAAACCTGTGACATTTCACCCCAAAAATAAATAAAAAAGAAATATTATATTCTATTGTTATATACATTATATTGAAGATTTTTTTTTTGTATTGTTCATGACAAATCAAGCACCCCGCCCCCATTTTCAATGCCGTAATGCAAAAATTGTATGTTTAATTTATGTTGTTATGTTTTCATTTAAGTCATTTTTTAATGTACTTTAATTCTAACAGTAACCTAATCAGAATAATATGAATTACAAAAAAAACTCCAGATGCTGTGAGTCATTAATTAGAATTTGGTGGGGAAAAATAATGCCATAATGCATTTTCTTTTTGCAAAAAATGCAAATACGATTACAATTATAAAATGTGTTTTTTTCTTAGGTTAAGAATGTGATCTTTCATAAGATTCACACATTTCTTTTTTCTGTTTTTTTTTACTGTTTTTTTTTTTTTAACAAAACCAGATTGAGCGCAGCATGTGTGAGTCGTCTTTCTGTGTAAAATCAACATTTTTAAGAAAATTGGCCTGATGGGTAATTGGAGACTGCGGACATGTCTCAGATTTCATGTTCTCAGACTTTGTAGGGGGAAACCAGTTCCTTACAATAGGCTTTAGTCCACACACGGAAAAAAGGCAACAGTTGAACAAAAGGCAACACTAAATACCAGAGTGGAATTAGGCAGGATTACTAATAACCAACCACTGGCCTCGGGTCACATGCTTCAGTCATTCAAAATGATTGACAGCTCTTTTCAGCATTAAATACATCATAGAGCTTTTTGATCCATTGGTTAGTTTAATAAATAAATAAATAAATACAATATGAATGTTCTATGTTGGATCTTTAGATCTGTTACCAAATAGCTCTAACATGTTTTACACGGGTGAAAACTTAAAATTTCCTTTTGAAAAGGAACACTGAAGAACTATTTTCATTTTACATACGCATATAAAGCTTGTTATGTCTTTACTGCCCCACTCGGGGGTCGAATTGCCCTAATCTCTAGGGAAGGTAAACAGCTAAAGCATTGAGAGGTATGAGATGCCATTTGTCAAAAGATCTCGATTCCTAACAATGACCGAGCTGATTAGCAAACCAACCTTTTCAACAATGATAAGATCTCCAACCTGGATTCCACTACTTTTCACCTTCACAGTTCCTGCGGAGAGAGATAAAGAGACAATCAGACCGATGCATTCCAAAAAAAAAATTGTGGCTGATGCATACAATGATCTTTTTAAACATTTAAAAACAATATTTAACTATTTATAAGTAATATATCAAAAACAGCCATGCCCAAACTGAAAATGCCCTGAAAACTACAGCCAAACGTATAGCTAGAAATCTTTCAAAGATATCCTGATATTTCCAGTTTGTCCATGTCTGTGAGAATTCTGTTGATTCCACATACATTGTGAATCAGAAAAGTTTTATAATCCCCCACTTAATTTGCATAATAGGAATCAATGTAAAAAAAAGAAAGAAAAAAAAAACATCTGTTCAACTATTGGAGGTTTCACCATTGGTCGTAAAAATCTGCATATTTCATTGCAAACCTCCAGTGGAGATTCAAATATGTAAGCCTTCTTTAAATCCCCATTCAGATTTTTCAAAAGCTCTGAGTGCATATTAGATTTCCATTTGTTTTTGAACAATACCCTCCTATACGGCTTTACAAGAGTGCTGTGAGAACCATCTCTCATTCCATTGCAAATGCACAGCTAAAATTGTTTGGAAAAGGTCAGGGACCTTTAACCCCTGTGGAGACCTTTACCAATGCATATGTAAGACATTAGCACATATGTATATGTGCATTTTTTTGGAAATGAAAGGACACTTTTATTGCATTTAAATTCAATGCTATATTGTTGCAGATTTATTTTACACACATTATATATTTTTTAAATATTTATATTTGGTTTTGATTAATCTTTCAATCAATCTTTTTTTTTTGTTGTTAAAGAAACATAAGTATGGCTTAGGTCACACCCCTACAGGTTAAATTTTTAACATCCAGAAGCCGGGAAAAACTAGTTTTCTGCTCCGGAAGGTGTGACCTGCGACCATAAATCCCACACCCACGTTTAATGGTGCGAGTCTATTAAAAAACGAGTTGAGGGCCAGTTTAAATATGATGAACTTTGATGTTTTTCGTCCCTGTTGGTCTGGGCAGGGCAATCAGAAGCCCTCCCAGGTAGCTAGCAAATGCCCCAGCTCTGCTCCATGAGCTTTATATGGAGGCCGTTAGTGCTGAGCGCGCATACACTGAGTTTATGAGAGAAGAGAGCCTGCCACATCAAAGGAAGGCGTGTGATGGAAACGACAGGAGGTTCTCTTCCTTTTTTACTGTCAGATGCTTTTCATCCCCCAGTATATGATACAATTTACATCCCTACTTCAAATTAAAGACAAACTGCAGTCTGCTTTATTGCTGATGCATCTGCATACTTTAGCAAGCCTCATCTAAATAAAAAAGGCACCATATTGTTGCCATTTTTGCAGTTTTTTTCCATTTCATAGACATTTCAATGACAGCAATTATATGGAAAAGTTCGCAGATGACTTCTAATTGACTATTTCATACTACAAAAATAAAAGAAATTGTTTTAAAAAAAACACAAAACCCTATCTTTTAACTAATTGCACAATTTCTGAAAGTGAGCAAATGTTTTATTCCATTTACAACACACACTCCATCGCAGCTTTCATTGACCAAGGCTCATCGCATCTCGTGCGCCACTGATAAAGCAATCACAATCATATCTGTTGAGCCTGAACGCAATGGCCAATCAGAGGTGGAAGTCAGCAAGTTAGTCAGAATCCACTTAACACAGCTGAAAACACACAAGGTTTTGTTTTGTTCAATGCGAGCCACACACTCGCAAATCTTGTATTATAACCAACAAAGTGGTTGGTTACAATTTTGGTTGGTTACAAAGTATATTTGTAGAGAGTGCAGAAGTCATTGCTTTCTGATTATTACCCATTAACAATCTGGGGCCGGTATCACAAAGCTATTTTAGACCGGTCTATAGTGTTAGACAAGTCTAAAATTTGCTCATAGACTAGGCTAATGCAAAATCAAAAATCAAAATAAAATCAAGATAAAATGATTATTATGGCGCTGCCGCATTCCGTCCAGCGCACCTTCCTGTCCTTCACAGCGGTGCGATTTCGTTCCTCACTAAAAGCCCAAACTTAACATCCAAATCAGTCAAATAAGGGAGTATTGTAAAATGCAGTCTACTATTGCTAAAGCCACAAAAGAGATGTTCCCTAGGCGGCCTCCTGGTAACAACTAACAACAAAAACCTTTAATTCATTGCTTATTGCAACACATTTACATAACAAATCCTCGCATAAGGAATCAACAATTCACATTCAAATCTACACCAGACAATAAAACTTGAACGTACAAGTGAAATGTACAAAACCAACAAATAATCCTCTCCAGCTGATTGCTCACTTCACAACATTTACCACACACATTTAACTAACAAATCTATGCATTAGGAATCTGCTTCATTCAATATCATCCAATCAAACCATCCCAAAATAATCTACATTAAAACACCACAAACTCATAGGCACACAAAGTGCTTTCTCATTGGAAACAATAGCTCACCTCTTGTGGAGAGTTTGCTGTAGATCTGTGAATTGACCTCTTTGTCTCGAAGGAAACATCGTATCTCCTCAACGGCTTCCCTCACGATCGTAATAATCAAAACAAACCCCTGATGGAAAAAATGCAGAAAAACGTATTACAATTTGACCGTGTGAACATTAGTATTAGGCCTATATATCATAACAAAACTGTATTGTGACTCACCAGAGGAACCCAGTATGTGTACAGAGCCCCTAGTCTGAGCTCATTCACAAACTGTGAGCAGGCCAGCAGCAGAAAGTACAGGTTGAAGAAGTATTTGAACTGGTTGAATAACACCTATAAACACAAACACGTGACGATGAGTAAAGACAGCACCTGTGAACTGATACAAATATATTTTCATTTTAAACCAGATATGATATCACTTTACAGATCAAAGTTTGAACAAAACTTGGTAAAAGTGATTGTACGACGATATATACCATGGTACTAAGATTCATACACTACCGTTCTGAAGTTTGGCGTAAGTACGATTTCTTTATGTTTTTTAAAGTCTCTAATGCTCAACAAGGCATTAATTTGATCAAAATACTGTAAAAACAGTAATATTGTGAAATATTATCACAATTTAAATTGAGTGTTTCCTATTCTAATATATTGTAAACTGCAATTTATTCCTGTGATCAAAGCTGAATTTTCAGCATCATTCCTCCAGTCTTCAGTGTCACATGATCCTTCAGAAATCTGTCTAATATGATGATTTGCTGCTCAAGAAATATTTCTCATTATTATCAATGTTGAAAGCAGTTGTGCTGCTTCATATTTTTGTCAAAACCATGATACACTGTTTTCAGTATTCTTTATTGAATAGAAATTTCAAAAGAACAGCATTTATTTTAAATTGAAATCTTGTGTAACATTATAAATGTCCTTTACTGTCACTTTTGATTAGTTTAATGTGTACTTGTTAAATAAAAGTATAAATTTATATTTTTAAGGAAAAAAAATGTCACACTCTTTTGTTAGTGACATAAGGGTGTTTTTGTGCAAATATTTTCAGATTTAATTATTCAACATATTTTCATTAACTATGAAACTATGCTAGCCTGCATTAGCAACCATTGTTCAGCTGGAACGACATTTGTATTGACAATCCCAGACAGGGCTTAATTTTTTATTTTTTTTTATGAGTTCTACTCATTTACAAAACATTCAGAATTGAACTCTGAATATCATTTGTCCTTCAAATCATTCAAAATAACCAGAAGGCATTTGCAATGCAAAAAATATGTTTTCCATACAGCAATCTGGTGAAGGTTGTTTTTAAACTGGTGGAGCTCGGCATGGCATGAGTAAACAGATTTTTACATTTTCTGCACTGCAAGTGGTGTTCGTGCAAAATTCGCCACCAAGATGCTAGGGTAAAGGTGTCCAATCCTGCTCCTGGAGGGCCACTGTCCTATAGAGTTTAGCTTCAACCCTAATTAAACACACCTGAACCAGCTAATCATGGGGTGCGTCTCAATCTGCTCCCTAGTTCAGTAGTCAGGGCACTGATCAGGGAGTCGGCCATTTTAAGAGCTCGATCGCGAAATCCTTCCAGTGCACTGAAACGTTCACGCCCTAAAAAGTCCCACAATGCACCGTGAGAACCAAGGAGCATCAATGCTCACTATGTTCCCTTAACTGAAGTTCTGAAGCACGAAACTTAAATCACGTGAGCCATGCGATTGATGTTTTTAAAATACAAACCATTATTTTATTATATTTCAGCTTAAACATACATCGGTAGACATGTAATGGACATAATCTAGCTAACATTTATAATTTATTTATGGCTGAAATGTTGCATGTATATGTAACAAGCATTTATCATAATGTACTTTAAATAACATTACAAGTAATGTCAGAAAGATATCAGTTCTGCTGTTGTTCATAAATATCAGTAGTGACGTTGTACAATGAGGACGTTGTCACGTCACCGAAAATAGTTATCAGTGTCCCAATGTGTAGTGAGCAAGGTCTTTACCAGTGCCTGAATTCATGAACATGATACACTGATTCACGAGCTAAGAGGCTAGAGACAGATTGAGACACACCCAAGCTCTTACTAGGCATTCTAGAAACTTCCAGAGAGGTGTGTTGAGGCAAGTTGAAGCTAAACTCTGTAGGACAGTGGCCCTCCAGAAACGGGTTTGGACTCACCTGTGTTAGGCTGTAATGAATAGTGGCCAAGGCATTGCTACACTCAAAAAAAATGCTGGATTGTTTTAACCCAATTTTGGGTCAAATATGGACAAACCCAAACGTTGGGTTAAAAATGTAATTTACAAATTTAACCCAAAAGCTGGATTTCTCCATATTTGAGTTTAAACAACTCAGCAGAAAGAGTTCTCTTTGCTTATCCGTTCCATTCCATGCCAATTCAGGCCAGCCGGTACGGATATGGTTTCATTTTCCACTGTGTGGCTGATAACGGAGCTCCTTGAAACGTAACACAAATGCGTCAGTCGTTGCCATGGTAAAATAAGAACCGTTCGGCCCGACGGTGGAAAAGCAGCTACTGATGCGAAGGTGTTCTATGGTTGCTAGGGAGTTCTGGGTGGTTGCTAGGATGTGACTAGATGGTTCCTTACTGGTCAAAGTCAAAATTAAAGACTTTTATGAAAGAATGGCATTGATAAAAATCAAAACTCTGATCACAAACGCAATAACACACATCTCCTCGACAAGCAGCAAGATTTGTAAAAGGTTTAACAGTTGTATTTTCAAAAAGAAATTCAGGGAAGAAAACTTAGGAAATCCTACAATATCAGCCTCAATGTGTCATGGGCAACTCTGTTAACCACCAGAGCAAATAAAGAGCAAGTTGAGCAACATAAACCATTTCTCAACACGTTCCTAAATGACTCTGGTGGTTAACACCAACTTCTCCCTGAGCATTTGTAGTCACTTACCCCAGGCAGGAAGGTGAAGAAATTGTACTTCTGGTTGTTTATGACATTTCTTGGGTATCTCTGCTCTCTTTTTTCCGGATGGCCCAACCACACAGTCCGCGGACGGAAATCTCCCCCTCCGCAGCATCTGGACCATGGGCAGCACCTAAATATACAACAACATTACATGTATCTTGTTTCACAAAGCACTTCAATTAATATGGCAATGCATTAGCAAGTACTTTGTGACCCTTTAATAGAAAGAAACTTCACATACAGATACTGGAATTTCACTCTTAAAAAAAAAATAAAAAATTATTTAAAAGTAAATATTTGCTTTCACCGTCTGCCTCCTACCAACACCTTCATCAAACAACCTCTTATCAAGAATGATTTGTATTGGATATTGTACTTCCTTATAGATGACAGTTTTGCATTTAACAGAAATACATATATACACACAGTCTCACACACACACACACACACACATACATACATACATATATATAAGAGACTTATTTCAAAAACATTAAAAATAGTAATGTTTCCAAACTTTTGACTAGTTCTGCATGTATGTATGTATGTATGTATGTATGTATACATAAGTCTCTTATGCTTATCAAGGCTGCATTTATTTTATATATTATATATTATCATTTATTTCTGTGATGCAAAGCCAAATTTTCAACATCATTACTTCAGTGTTACATGATCCTTCAGAAATCATTCTAATATGATGATTTTATACTCAGTTATTATCAATGTATTATCAATGTTGGTAACAGTTGTACTATCATTTCTATTTTAAATAAATGCTGTTGTTTTTCAACCTTTTATTCATCAAAGAATCATGAAAAAAGTATCTCAGGTTATAAAAATTTTTTCCAACATTGATAATAAATCAGCATATTAGAATGATTTCTGAGGGATCATGTGACACTGAAGACTGGAGTAATGATGCTGAAAATTCAGCTTTGATCACAGAAATAAATTATATTTTAAAGTATATTCAAACAGAAAACTATTATTTTAAATTGTAATAATAATAATATATAAACACAGACACACACACATACATTCATACATACATATACACACACACACACACACATATATATATATATATATATATACACATACATATATATATACACACATACATATATATATATATATATATATATATATATATATATATATATTTTTTTTTTTTTTTTTTTTTTTTTTTTTTTTTTTTTCACATACATATAACTTATTTGCAAGCGAATACCTGTATGTGCAACGTATTTACATGGTACATTTAAAAGAATACCATGTTACATATCCAAACAACATGTTGGTAGGCTATATGGTGCTTTTTTGCTAAGGCAAAGCCACCGCAGTAAGATAGTGGCATCAATGGGGATTTTATTTCTAAGGGCCATTATAAATAACCTAACATTATATTGCATTCAAAGCTTGGTCTAGGTGCCTAGTTTCGACCATCCTAACAAGCGGCCTTACATGTATTATGCAATAACGGACTACATAAGGAGAAATGTTTATTTAGGAGACATATTGTGACATCATTGACAACAAATCACCTGTGTCCCGGAACAAGGATGTGCACTTGTCTCTCCTATATACAATGATATCAAGACGCTAAATTTACTTAGACGACATCTTAATGGCAAATATTCAATGATATGCAAAATAAACAAAGAACTACTGGTGCCATGTCGCGATATAATGTCGTTATCAACATATTATTGTGCGGGTTAAGGGTAGCTGGGCTGTTAGCCACCATGCTATCTCACATACACCGTCCATAAACAAAGCCTCCATTTTCCAGCCGACGCGATTTCACGTTCATTTAACGTCGTGTTATGCTCTTACCCGTCTCTTCGTTTGTTGTCATGTCGTTTTTTGTGTCGGACGGGCTGCAGAGGAATGTTGTCCGTCATTGTTGTCCGCAGTGGAGCAGGAGTCGCCCGCGCGCAGGGCGGAGGCTGATGCGTTGGGCTGTGCCTGTGCGTAAAGCCAAGCCAGCACGATGATGATGATGATGATGATGGGACGCTTCCAGATCAGCACCCTGGCATGTGTGTTTCAGCTAGTTGTTTATCATTATGCCTTCTTTTTTATTTAAAATTACTCAAACTATAGCTATACGTATGTGCTGATTGACATGCTTCTATACTTTTTTTGTAGATTCAGCATATTAGCTGTGTGCCATATTGCCATTCCACACATATCCTATGTTTTTAGCTTAGATAAACTAATTTGACTAAAAATGTAAGCTAGACAAGTGTAACTTATATTAACACACAAGTACAATATCCATAAACCACAAAAACTGAAACCACACTTTAATAGTCCTTTACAAAAACAATTCAAATTGTAGGCTACTACCATTTTATGAAATGTATTGTTTCATTTTTTTGCCTTTTTAAATTTTAAAGTGCCATAGTGTCATCAACAATACTTTTTTTGTAAGTGAAATAACATGATAAATTGTTTAGAGCATAAGAAACCAATGGGGGAAAATATATTTTATTCATATGTTATGCTATGTCCTTTGTAGTGGACACCAGGACAGTTGTTTTAAAAAATAAAAAGACAAAAAAATGACATGTAACAATGGGATTTTTTTTTTTTTTCATTCACCTATACATTTTTAGGTTTCAGGATTTTTTAAACTTTGTATAAAGATGATTCTCAACTATGTTATGAAAGATATAATAGAATGAATTGATATACCATTTTACTTTATGCAATACATGGGTAAAATTGCCATAAATAAGTAGTCACATTCAATTAAATGCATCTTTATACTGTATCTAATTTGCATATTAATGTGTTCTTGGGGCAACGTGATGAAAAAAGAAATGTAATAATTGGCAACATTTTCATAATCATATCTAATATTTCATAGGAATATTGATATAGAATTCCTTTCCTTATTCACTTGTGTCTCCCAGAATGCCTGATAAACATGATTTAAATCCTGGTGTCCTCTACAGTGGACATGTATGAATCAATGCCCTGCTTCATAACAGAAAATCATATCTTGATTAGAAACCCCATAACATTTTCCTGAGATGTTGATTTATGACAAACAATTTGAAAATTAGTCAGATTTAAATGATACATTTTTTTTTATCATATTTCCATAAGAGTCATAATTTTATTAAGTTAACACCATGATACTGACACAGCACTTTTGTAAAGCAATCCACCAGATGATATGGAGACGGTCCTTTTAAATATCTGATACCATGACCATCGATTTTGCTCAGTTCACCTTATTAGCTAATGTATTCCTACATTAGAATCAATTTAGACAAGTATCCCTCATATTGTATCTATTATCCACTTTGGTGTCCTCAAGTGTCTTTTTTCCGAATGTAATGTAATGACTGCATGTGGATTTAAACAACAACATTTTGGAAAAGTTATCCTTGGTTTTATTCTCAAAAATATCAGAACGGAAGGGAGAACAAACAAAAAGCAAACATTTACAAAAAGTCTACACTGTAAACAAGCCTAAAACAGACTCAACATTTGAACAATCGTACAGACATGACCCCATTTAACCAAGATCTGACACCTTTTTTTTTTTTACATCTAGGGAAAAAAAAAGGCACAACTTGGTAAATGCATAATAGAAAGAGAATTTACAGGAGGAGTCTGCCTATTCTGAACAAGTGTTGTGCAAAGTGTCTGGCGATACATTCATTATATTACAGAAATCAGCAGGTTATGGGGGCACAATGCAACCATAACTCCAAACACAATGCAAAAAAAAAAAAAAAAAAGACATCTAAATGAGGTAGAAATTTGACCAGCATAAAGTTTTTATGTTTAGATACGCTGCGTGCATACACACAAAAGTCCATTCTTTCACTAAGAATGCATGGCTACGATCTCTAAACATGTCCCCACAACAATCAATACACATTTGGGTAGTAAACCATGACTTTCCTGGAATAAGAATGACTGCTGACTCCTTTTGAGACGAGATATGCATGCCTGCTCAGCACATGGGTATAAAATGCATGGAAAACGGCAAATTTACAGAATTCTAAAACTCAGTGGATCCTAAAACGGCAGCAAGCAAGCAAATGATATCTGAATGATGGGTCCAAGAAACAAAGTTCACAGAATAAATGGCAAAAGCTTGGTTTATATCAGATCTTAGCAGAATGAGGAAAAATAAAGTGCAAGGAATGATTAGGCATTTCAGTATTATACCGGCCTTTTTAACTCCTATCAAAGGTCTCAAATGAAAGCGACTCAATGCAATATTTGATAAGGACCACTGA
The DNA here is from genome assembly GCA_022828995.1 of Vimba vimba. Lineage (NCBI taxonomy): Eukaryota > Metazoa > Chordata > Actinopteri > Cypriniformes > Leuciscidae > Vimba > Vimba vimba. The sequence goes on along the minus strand of CM040837.1, from coordinate 27,896,798 downwards.
AAGCAAGAAAACAAGTTTCCAATTAAATCACTTTCAAAATAAATGAATGGGCTACAGCTAAATGCAAAAATACAGCATATTTTGTTCTAAACAAAAGATGAAATCCAAAAGGCTTTTATTACAATCCTGTGGTGTCTTTTGTGATAGGGAAAAAAATAATAATAATGAAGAAAAAGGGGAAAATAAAACAATTCCAAGACAGGCACTTAGCGAAATTTTTGGTATTAAGCGCAGATAGAAACTATGAGAATAAAAAAAATTCATAATAACTTAGTGAAATCCAGTTTCAAAACAAACGTCTATACTATAACTACTCACTACTCAATGAAACTGTAGATTCAGTAGATTGTGTGGAATGGTCAATTAATTACATTTTTCTAGGCACGAATTCCACAAACACATTTGCTGTATGGCATCTATGCCACGGATGCCATTTTGTGACTAATGACCTTTAAATCGAACGCAACTTAAGAACAGGACCATGAGAAGCCAAGCAGAGATGAACAAGATGTTAACTGTTAAAACACTGAGATCTCTGGTCACCTGTGGCAGAGATCCTCCTGAGGGTCATAGAGCTGAGCACAATGTAACTCAAAAGAGTGTCCTATCACTAATGAGACTGCTCCAGAATAAAGCTATTTCAAGTAAGACTTACATTCAACTTCTAGAAACAAAACTGACAAAATACCCGCATATATTAATAGAGAGAGAAAGAAAAGGGGAAGAAAAAAAAAAAAACTACAGTAGTTAGATCAGATTCAATTAGAAGTAATCGCTAGCATGTAAGGGTCCAAAAAGGAAGGCATGGCCCGTTTTAAGGTATAGGCTCATTTAACAAGGGTATGTAAATTTGCAACTTCTTAAAAGCAATCTTACACACATGAATTGATTGTACCAACTAAGGACTGAATTAATAAATAGCCCAGTTCCTAACATCTCAGCAGGCTCACAAGCACAACGCAGACTGTCGATTGGGAACATTTGTCTGTAGTCCTTTCACTTTCTAATTCACTTTACCCTCCTCCATAAAATGTGGAAACTTTGCTAGGCTTTCAGAGCCATTCTTTTCCATTTCTGCAACTGTGCCAGGGATGCCCGCCTGAGAGGACTCCATCTTGGTTATTCCCCCAGTAGAGCCCACTAAAGGACCTCCAGCAAGACTTCCTGGTAGAGGGATGCCACCATTTTGGATGACTGAAATCTCATTGGTCTTCATGGTCAGCCCATTTGTGAAGGCAGCAGCGTACTGGTTCCACACCGATGGGTCAAAATTAATCGGTGGGGGAATCAAATCCTTTGGGGGAGGCAGCATGTCTGGTATCATCTTGGATTCGGTGCCCATGGCCATCAAAGCCATCGGGTTATCCAATGAGAGGCGCTGACCTCGCCTTGCTGTATTATTCCACATGTGCGTCCCAACATGCACCTGTAAAACATAAGAGTTCATGAGATTTACTGCGGTATACACGGGGCATTTGATTCACTTAAAAAGCCTAAAGTCAAAGCAAAAGACAGCGTTACCTTAAGGTTTCCCTTTGTTGTGAAAGCCCTGCCACAAATTGTGCACCCGAACGGCTTCTCGCCCGTGTGTGTACGTTCATGGATTTGCAGGGCACTGGCAGATGAAAAGTTTTTCCCACACATGTTGCAGAGATGTTGCTTGGTGGACCGACGAGGAGCATTAGAAGTAGAAGGAGGAGTAGCAGCTCCTTGAGGCAGCTGGGAGCTGTACAGGCTGTGGGCACCCATGGGAGTCTCAGGAGGGATCTGCATCTCCAGTTTGACCAGACTTGGAGGAACCCTCATGAACGGTAACTGGCTAGAACCTAAGAGAGAACAAATTTATTAGTTTGGCAAAACATCAGTACCACAGTTAAGCATGTTGAAATTAACAAAACGTACCATAGTCGCCATTGGAGAAGGAGAAGCCCGGCTCCTCTTTGATGGGTTTTGGAGCAAAACTTGATGTCAAGTCCAGTGCTCCGTTGTTCTCACTAAAATCTTGAGGTGCATCAGAGTCTGGTCTGGATTTAACACCATCGTCTGGGTTTGTGTATTCTGGGGATTTTGACGGACCATTACTCAGGAGACCGTCTATAGGGGACAAAGAGTGAAAGGACACAGAATCTGACACACCCGGACTGCGGCCATTCTTGTAATCCGTTTCCCCAGACCCTGAAGGGGAATCTTTAAGCCCGCTATCGCTCTCTGAAGCAGTGCTGCTTTGCCGTTGAAGATTCAGTGCAGAAGTAAGGCTCTTCATGTGGTTCTCCAGGGCAGCGATGCCTGTAAACATAGATGGTGGACCTTGGAGAGCCTGATCTTCTTTGCCATCGGGCTGGGGCTCTGTAGAGTTGTTCAGCTTCTCCTGATTGTCCAAATCCAAGTCTTGTTCTTCCATACTCTCTTCATGCCCAGTGGAGTCAATGTTCTTATCCTCAGTCATACTAGCATCCAGTGCTTCAGGACTTTCAAACTGACTCTCTGGCAAAGGTGTGTTGGGAATCTGGCCGCCCATGTGCATACGAATATGCTGCTGGAGGACGACTGCGTTGGTGAACTTCTTATGACAAATTGGGCAAGAGTGTTGCATCTTAAGAGGAGTGTTGGCCCTGTGAACGCCATAATGAGCTTTAAGGTTGCCCTTGGTGGAGAAAGCCCTGCCACAGATTTTGCATTTGTATGGTCGCTCACCAGTGTGTGTGCGGTAATGCATTTTGAGGGAACTTTGGCAGCTCAGCACTCGGTGGCAAATAACACATTCATTGGGGTCATTTGTCCTCTTGTCCAAGCCATCCACCATTTGCTGAAGTTTTTCAGTACCAGAGCCGTTTTCACCAGATAGACTGTTACCATTTAGGTGGTGAAATCCAGCCAGCGCATCCGAGGAATCTTTGCTCTGATCCAGTCCTGCCATCTCCTGACTGAACATGCTGGAAGAAATGGATGCACCATCACTGCCAGATGAAGAAGGCCTCTGGGAGTAGATGTCCCCACCTACTGGAATATCAAATGAGGGCTTGAATGCTTGGAGCACTGGTGGATGGAGACTTGTCGAAGGAATCCCCAGCACTGGTTTGGTGTCATTAAAATTATTTTCCTCCATGGGGGGCAAAGACATGCCATAAGGAATGCCATTGTTTGTTGGTATATTGTCCAGGTGTTCTGGTACAGGATGTGGATTCATCTTAATGTGTGGGTATTTTTCTTTGTGCCTCTGGAAATGCACTTTGAGGTTTCCTTTAGTTGTGAAACGGTTTCCACAGATGTTACATTTATAGGGCCTTTCGCCAGTGTGTGAGCGCAAGTGGATTTGTAGAGCGCTGTCATTTCCAAATGTTTTACCACAGAACTTGCATTTGTGCTTGAGCATGTGTTCGCCAGAGACCATTTTTGACTCGGGCATCACAGGGACCTTATTTTTCGCCTTTTTAGAGGAATCCATGCTTGCTGCAAGGCTATTAAAGGGACTCTGTAATCCCATGACCCCTGGAGATTGCGGAAGCAGCGCTGGAAGTCGGCTAGCTAAATCAGGGAGTCCTTTAATGTCTGCTTTTAAGGGCATTGAGCCCAAACCTCCAGCGAGGGATGTGGGGATGGTGGCGGATTGAGGTAGTTTTGCTTGCTTCAAGGCTTCCAAGGACAAGTTCTGGGAGCCCGTGCGTTTGCCAATGAGGGCAGCTGCAGCTGAGAGCTGCTGGGATAAATGTGCACCCAGTGCTTTCAGTGGATCCACAGCAGCGCCTACTGCAGAGTGGAGACTCTGAGGTGCCATCATTGCCACCTGGATTCGTATCTGCTCAGTTAGCTGAATCTGCTGCAGTTGCTGCTGCTGGAGACTGACCAGCTGCTCCAAGATCATGGGGATTGCAAGAAGGGCATCTTGGTGTGGTTGCGGGGGTGGAGACTTCTGATTGGCCGAATTGGATGAGTGTTGTGTTACAGCGACTTTGGTAGCAGGCATGGACTCAAGAGTCACATTAGAGTCTTGCATTTTGGAAGATGCCGAGTACCTCATGTCTGGACTGCCAGACACATCTTGATCGTGATTTGAGGGATCATCCTGGTTGAGCATGAGCTCTCCTTCCATCATTTCATCAGACTCTGTGCTGTGCTTTGAATGCAAATTGCTGGTAGACTTATCGCCGTGATCACCCAGGAAATTACCCGGAGAACGCTGGGAGAACTCAGAGGGCACTTCACTCCGATCACCATCTTTCATGATCACTACCTGCTGACTCTTGGTGCAGTTTCTCTCATGTTCAAGAAACTCGGCCTCATCGAAGAACTCAGCGCAACATTTGTCGCAAACCCTGGTCTCCTCTGATCGCCGCCTCTTAGCCTCATTGCCATTTTCCTCACTATGACCGGTGTGCAAGATCCCTGCAGCAAAAAAAAAAGAAAAAAAAAAGAAAAAAAAAGTTAAAGACATCGAGTTTAATAATTCACTGTAAATAAGGAAAACAATTATAATGTTAACAGTACTCCATGCTAATTAAAGTTTTACAGAGAAGTCTATTTCTATTTAGCATTTATACTCTGAAATCACAAATTAAGTGGCACATTTGGATATGTTAATTTGCATAACAGATGCTTAACATTGAGAAACACACTTATTTGATAAACTCAAGTTGCTATTATAAGCAGTCACATTCAACTTTTCAGTTATGCAGTCCTACCAGACGATGGCAGCATTTACAGCATGAAATCCAAAGCTTACTAGAAAATATTTACCAATAAAATGAGGTTAACCAGCACTTAAAAACTTCTCCTTCCTCCAACAGATTTTCCATCTCTCAATCAAACAAAATGCATATGGCTCATAAACACACAACATATGCTTAACTGATGTTCAAGTAATTAACATACAAATGTTGTTAGGCAGTCCTAATACTGAATTATAAAAGAATGCTGATAACAGTCTAAAAGGAGCCAGTCGGTAATTCGTATGGCAGAAAAAGCCAGGAAAATTAAATTAGGCTACAGCACCATTAGGGAGGTCCTTTTAACAGAGCCATTGTTAAATGCAAATTTCATCATCTCTCATGAATGGGAAAGACCACCTGTTAACATTCTGACAGCGAAACTGGACATGTTAATTGTTCACCAAACAACTTAAAGGGATAGTTCACCCAAAAATAAATTCTATCATTTACTCACCCTAAAGTTGTTCCAAACATGTATGAGTTTCTTTATTCTGCTGAACACAAAATATATTTTGTGCATTAACAAACAATTGATGGACCCATTTGACTTACTATACTATGGTTTGGTTTCCAACATTCTTCAAAATATCTTTTGTATTCAGCAGAAGAAAGAAACTCATACAGGTTTGAACAACTTGGGGTGAGTAAATGACAGAATTTTCCTTTTTGGGTGAACCATCCCTTTAAATGTTCAAAAAAATTTTTTGCATTGCTCTCACAGCTAGCAGATAACCAAACACCTCAAACCAACAGAAGTTTGATTAAAAAAAAAAAAAAAAAAAAAGTTTGATAAGAGGATCCACTTTCAAAAACTGGATAAAGCCATAGTCTTGATTGCATGTTAATTTTTTTAAAGCAGTGAAGGTACAATCAAACGCTAAAAGGACTTGATTTAAACAAATTGTGCCGAAAATTAATCGTTTAGGGTTGAACGGATCAATTGAACTGCACATTAAATCAGCTCACCACAAGGGGGCGTTTGATCAATGTACAAGGGATACAATGTGTCTTTACTGATAGTGTTATACTGATTGTACCTTAACTGAGAGAGAATTCCACATGCAATATTGTACAACTTAACTGGCTGAGATTAAAGTCAACTTTAAACAAACAGAACAAATAAAGCCCAATCAGCCTCAGTCAATATACAATTAAACACATCTATACCATCTTTACTCTAAGAATAACCACATTTCGGTATGTCATGTACCGTAAGTTAGTCATGTAGATGTGGTTTACATTTACACCCCCATTGCAACACAACTTCATTTCCATCCCCCCATCCACATCTCCATATGCGACCAAAAGAAACTGTGGGGGATTTATTGCTTTGTGGTCAAGCATGTTCGCGACTCACATTTCATGCCGACCTGTTGAGCACCTTTGTTTAACAGTGGTCAGTGATACCAGTACGCCACATCAAATATTAAAACACATGAGCATAGTCTGAAATATACACGTACATTTATCCGCCAGTCATACAGCTGATCGAAGCAACAACCAAAAACAAAAAAAACAAAACAAAAAACAAACACAAAACATAGGCTATTTTTATATTTTATCCTTAGCATATTCTCTCAATAGCCAATCTGTAATAGACACCCATCAAAACGCAACACTAAATATGTGAAAACAAGAAGCCGCTGACTCGCAGAATGTAAAACGCACAAAGTCGATAAATATTAGCGATTTAGTAAATACATTAGACTAGCAAAAAAAAAAAATATATCTATATATATTAACCAACAAACTAAAGAAAAATAAATCAAACTACGCCTTTTCTTCAACTGAATTAAACCGCGTCGGTCTCGAAGTTAGTTTACACATTTATGACAAATTTGATGTAAGTTATACAGCAACTTTTTAAGTTGATTTGGCCATTCATAAAACCAGTCAATTTAAAGGCTTGTGATCCCATTTACGTCGAAGTACATAATTCAGATTATGAAATTAAACACATAACGTACAGTACACGAACTCAAAAATATAAACAAAGTTCCCACTACTTTTTGTCGCTTCAGACTTACCATTTTCTGTCGAAGCGGGCTCGTCTGAATTGATATGCTGTGGTTTGGACTGCTTGCGCCGCGACATGGTAACCTACAACCATCAGGGGCGAATAGTAAGACTATTTAGTCCCTCTCCTTTAGAAATTCTCCAGGTTGGGGGAAATTAGCCCCTCGAGTAGAAATGCGCATGTCAAAGTAATTATTATTATCAATAATGCATTGCGATTTATCATGCTCTTCTGACAGCTGATTGGCTCCGGTCCAAAGTGCTCGCGCATTATTCAAATGAGGCTTCATTGATGAGAAATGCAGAGTCGAGAGAAAGGGGGAGGAGATGTGTGTGTGTGTGTGTGTGTGTTAGAGAAAGAGAGAGAGAGAGAGGGAGGGAAGGAAAAACGCGCAAGCGGGGAGAATAATTTTAAAAGAACAATCTGATTCTTAATAAACTATTATATGAATCTTAATGTCTGAATGATTTTATATTCAATTGAATTATTGTTTTAGATATTTATATGGATCTTTGGGTGTCTCATCACTTTAGGAATTTTTATCCTATTATATATGTATTATTAAATCATAACATTTCTGATTGTATTTTCAGTTTTTTACAATATCATATGTCTGAATGATTTTATATTTTACATTTATATTGTATTATTATTTTAGATATTTATATGGATCTTTGGGTGTCTCACTTTATGAATTAATATCCTAATATATATTTAGCTTGTGTTATATATTTTATATGTATAACATTTACATTTCTGATTGTATTTTCTTTTTTTTTATTCTTTTTTTTTTACATTGTCATATGTACATATTTCGAATAAAATGTGACAGACAAGTTACTTTACACTTGATAATGTAGATGGATTTCCTCTATTCTAAATGAAGCCAACATTAACATTTATTTACAGTGTACATGAAGACAAATCTGGTCGTGCCTTTTCACTCCGTGATTTAAATATGGAAATTGCAACTGACATAAAGTCCTCATCACATTAAACACAAAGATCTGCCTGCCACAGTGTACTGATAGTGTAATGTACAAATAAAGAGCAGACAAGTAAATATATGCAAATGTTAAAGGAGAAATGAGGAAAAAAACTGCAGTTGTTTAGTTCATTCAAATACAGCATGTAAAGCAATTGTCTCACCTTACGAGAAAACATGGATATATTAGTTAAGAAACAATATATTTTGTGTGTGTGTGCATTATGTCATTTTTATTTAAATATTTAATAACTTTAAAATATGATGGGGAATATATAGCCTATATATATATATATATATATATATATATATATATATATAGTGCTAATCGATTAATCACATCTAACATAAAAGTTTTTGTTTATATAATAATGTGCGTATATAGGCTATTGTGTGTGCGTGTGTGTGTGTGTGTGTGTGTGTGTGTGTGTGTGTGTGTGTGTGTGTGTGTGTGTGTGTGTGTGTGTGTGTGTGTGTAAATATACACATCCACACATATACATTTTATATTTATGTACATTTATATAAACAGATCATTTTATGTTAGATGCGATTAATTGCGATTAATCGATTTGACAGTACTTTTATACATATATATATATATATATTACTTTCTCTGTTCTATTGATTTTTTCTCATAACATAATGTTTGTAAATCACAATGTGCATATAAGAATTGTATTTCCATTAATAAAAATATTATGTTTTAGTTGCTTTTTTAGTTGCTTAAACAAGTATGAAGTCAAAATGGCCGAAATATTTTAAAGCAAGACACAATGTACTGAAAGAGTCTTCTTTTTTAATGATGTCACTCACTGCGTATGAAAATACGCCCTGGTCAGCAGTCTTTTGTTTGGGTCTGTTGGTTTTAGTCAGGATGTGTCATGGATGCCATAGATGTTTATTAGATAAGGCGGCGCAGGAGTCATTTGCTGTGTTTGCACACACTGGATAAATCTGCCTAAAAATTCCTCACTTAGATCTGAATGCAAATGGATCTTATTTAACTCACACAACCAGCCTTTTAGAGCTCACAACGTGCATTATGCGCAGCTTTTCACTGTATAATCTCGGCACGTCAGATGTGTCAGTAACTGCTGTTAAAGCACGCACCAACTGGCACATCCTGTCCTGCCATGGACAGCTATGGTTTTGTAAATGTCCCGGCTTGGAATGAATGAGATTTTTTTAAACCCCCGCTTCCCTCCCGCCCCCTTTTTTCATAAGGCAATGTGAGAACGGCAAGTGCTTTGAGGGTGCGAAAGAATTTATAGCTTTTCTCAAAAGAAGATAGACCATCACCCCCCACCCCGTCTCACTGTCAGCAGCGTATGCCTTACACCGGAGGAGATTGATGCCCCTAAACTTAATGGAGGCCCTCAGTGACTTAGGCGGACAGGAAGAACCAATATTTTCAATCCATTTCCCCAATTCAGACATGTAAGTGTTGTATCCATTAAAACCAACCGAGGGCTGAGGTCAAAGCAAGCATTGCATGTGACTCACTCATCTTACACTCATACAGTGTATACACACTCATACACTCATACATCTTGATGCTTCAGAGAGTTTAGAAATGGCCTAACACAATATTTTTCAATCAGTTTAACATCAAGTTTTATTGTTGTCCTGCTAATTACAACCAGCCGTGTCATTTCACCAATAGCGCTGTTTCTAGATAAAGACAAGCCTTTAAAAATGGAGCGTCTGTCCATCAGGGCACAAAGAGGACTCTATATATTTAGTAAAAACAAACGTCTATCACGCACGGACTGAAGGTGCAGAGAGGAGGGGTGTGCAGTCTAGACGCTTTATGACGGCAATAAGAAACTTCGCTTGGGTTCAGTGTTCCTGTTGTGCTCAAACTAAACAATTCTCACTTTGTAAGAAGCGAGCCATAAATCCAGGACGGTGGGAATGAGAAAACTCTCATCTTATATTTGTCCTCCTCTACGGATGGACAGATGGGGTTTTTGTTTCTTTTTGAGGTGCTTATGATGGGGTCTGGCTTTGAAGACAAAAGAAATAATGGCGTTTTATGCATTAATGTAGGCCTAGCTGTATTTTAAGCGGTGATGGGACAACATTCAAAAACTATTTTTCCAAGACTGGAAAGGAAAAGTTATGGAAACCCTTAAAAAGTCATGCATGTTAAGTTATTGTTTAAAAAAATGCTCTTTGTGAGCGCAAACTATAAAACATAATGGCGTTAACTCAACAAAAATGTTTAAAAATCCTAATCCTCAATCCACAATGACTGGAGAACTAATGAAAACATATACTAAAACTTTATAAAACTTGATCATATTTCTGAAAACTGTTTTACTTTTAAACAAGTATATGTATTTAGCAAAAGGATAAGTAGTTTCAGTTAGAACAGAAAACACATTCTTCTTTGGAATCATTTTTTTCTTTGTGTGAAGAACCTTTTACACAATAAAGAACCTTCTATGGAATGGAATGGTTCTATGGTTCCCTAATTATATATTTAGTGTTGACTTAACATTCAGGGAACCTTTCCATTCCATATCTGCCTTAAATTTTCAAGTACAATCAACTTGGATGGTCAAGTCATTTCAACTTAAAAAAATGAGTTGAATCTTGTATAACTTAATTTATTTTGATGAGTATGTAAAAACATACGTTGCCATAACTTATTGATCATGTGTGTTCTTTATAGTGGAAAATGTTCTTCTGATTGTTAAAATGTCCTTCACACTAAGAAAAAGGTTGGGGAACCAAAAATATGGCATCGCTGAAAAACCCCTTTTTGAAAGGAGTGTAGACATTTTCCAAATGAATAGTGTGAAGTCCTTTTCTGCTGCATGCCATACACTATTGTTGCCCGTTGTTGTGCACTTGTGTACAGGTCTTGACCTCGACCTCTCCCTGTCCTTTGTTTTGAGAGACGACGAGATATTTGTTTGTGGATATCTGGTGATGTTTACTCTGAAAAGATTTAACCTTTGACAGTGGACATTTAAAGAGCTGACATAAAGGTATTGAAGGTATTGATAAGTGAAGTATTGAAGGAAAACTCCATCAGTTTGCGTGAATGAAGCCATGCACATCAGTGTTTAAAACGTCAATTTCCCTCGTGCTGTCTGAAGATTCACACCGATGCTCTGGATTGATTAATGATACGTGGACTGATGGTTATGATTCTGGGATAAAGCTGGCAGAAACACGATGTCGATAATGTGATTGAATGATGAATGGTTCTGATCTTATTTGTGTGCAGCTAACTTCTATAAGATGCAACATCATGAACTAATTCTATTTCAATACTATGAGTGACCTTTCAGCATACATTTTATGACTTACTTATGTGTGTATGGGTAATTCTACAAAATGTGTGCCATTTGCTTCTCTCTATACACATTAATACAGTGCATAAATATAAATATCTTTAAAACACTTAAATTTATAACATTTTCAAAGTATTACTTTTTTTTTTACTTTATTTCCTTGTCCTTTTTTGTTATTTATATATATTGTTTGAATCAAACTATAGACTAAACTTAAATATATGTATATTTAATTGATTACATGTTCAGAATTCCAATTAAAATTCATAAATATATACATATTTTATTTTATTTCATAATATTAAAATTTTTATTGACTGGACAAAATGCATGCATAAAAAAAATTATATATATATATATATATATATATATATATATATATATATATATATATATATATATATATATATATAGGCTATATATATATATATATATATATATATATATATATATATATATATATATATATATATATATATATTAAACATTTAAATAAAATAAATCATAATAGCATAATTTTTTTGGTAAGTGAATTCAAAGGCAAGCCAATGCCTTTATCACTAATATATATATATATAAATACTGTATATATATTTGTCAAGAGGGAATCATCTTCAAATATCATTAAAGCTTCTTCTTTCATTATTAAATATTCTTTTCAATAACAAGCTTGTAAAATATTTGACCTTGGGTGTCAAGTAATACTGTAAAGCTGTCAATATGTTACAATTTAACTTGAGAAACCTTTGGGTGATGGAAAAGAACCCCGTTTGATATTTCTGTACTCAGCCTCGTGTGTTTTTTCAGATGGCCTCTATAAAAAGTTCTTCTGATGGTATCAGGGCTAATAGCTACTGGACAGCAGCAGGGTGACGCTTGAAGTGCACTTGTAAACCGAACACATGTTCCCTGCGTCTGCGTAAAGCATGAAACACAAAGACCAATCAGACGCTGCTGTAATTTTTCCCATCACTGTGTGCCACGTCGGTTTCTGGAAAGTGATCAAAACCAAAAAGTCACTGAGAAAAGACAATCAACCTGGATGTTTTTCAAAAAGAGAGAGAGAACGTCGGTAACACTTTACTTAAAGCCTTTATGTATAATGCATTATGAAAGTATTTTTAATGCATTAATTATGCCTTGTAATGGACCTCATTATGCATTGTGCGGTCTCATGAATAATTGTAACCACAGTTATATGCATCTATTCATTGAACACACCTTTAGAAAGTATCATGCATTAAAACACGTGACAAGCAACCAGTTAGATGCTGCAAATATTATAATGCAACAGGTTTATTATAAAAAGATAGGATGCATTATATAAGTAAAGTGTTACCAGAAATTCTTTTAAAATATTGTTTTTTATTACAGAAAAATACAGTTTTGCATGCCATGTGCTTGTCTTGGCACCTCCAATACAACTGTGGCGAAGCAGCTGCTGGCAAGGCTGAGTATCTGAGCTGATGGTTGGCGTGCCAGCTGGTGATCAACATCAAACCAACAGGAACATCTCATCACTCAAAACGCTCGGCCAGATTAAAATTAATCATAAGGCAAAAAAAAAATCACAAAATCAAACAAGCGCTTTAAGCAACTCTTAATGTGCAAAGCGCTCAAGTTTCTACACACTGGAATGATTCGACCCTAAAAATAATTTGTTTAGCTCAGCGACTGCTCTCCTCAAAGGATTAAACATACAAATAAAGAAATGGAAAATAGATTGATTTAAATAAATGGCTTGTACGATTCATTTGTTGCTCTCTCTGAGAACATGGTTTTTGTTTCTGTAAACAGTTTCATCAAGGGGTGAACCTTGTTTCTTTATGTTGTGACTTCAGACTTCATTCGGCATTTATCTTCATCTGTTTTGTAACTAAACTCTCTTTGTGCGAGAGATTATGAAAGGAAAGACTCAAACCTCATATTTATATGTTTAGATAATTGCAGACATAACATAATGGATGAAAGCATGATGTGGAGGGAGATGAATATGTTTACAAAATAGCTTTTAGGTGGCCAATTAACAGCATGTATTTCTCCGCATGAGCTGTTCTCATACAATCTACTTAATTATTATTGATTGATATATTGCCCATCCCATGGATGAAAACAATTTAAAAAAAGACCCTTTTTGTAAATACCTTGAGAACATCGATAAAGCGTCAGAATAATATTTTTGTTTTTCCCAATATCTTTTATTTGCAATTTTCACCGTACAAGTAGGCCTAAGACCAAATAAACAAATAAAGCATTTCATTATATATATATATATATATATATATATATATATATATACACACACACACACACACACACACACACACACACACACACACACACACACACACACACACACACACACACACACACACAAACCACATTAAACCTTCAAAAACATACTTGACATTGAAGTATTATGATTTCGCAGTTCTTTGGTTTCAATGTAATTTTTTATGTTGGCACAACGTGAAGTTTCTGAATTTGTTCATTCAACTTGACATGTTAAGTTTTCACTGTATCAACTAGTTTGTATGTTGACTTTCTTCTGATGAACGTAAAAGAAGATATTTTGAAGAATATGGGTAATCAAACAATTGAAGGGTCCCATTGACTTCTATAGTATGAAGAAAAATACTATGGAAGTCAATGAGAACTATCAATTGTTTGATTACAGACATTCTTCAAAATATCTTCTTTTGTGTTCAACATAAGAGAGAAACTCTGGAACAACTTGAGGGTGAGTAAATGATGACAGAATTAAAATTTTTGGGTGAACTGTCCCTTTAATGAGAGCATTTGCTGCCTCAACTTAAAAACATATGTTGACTCAATTCAATATCAATATAACGTTCTCAACATTTATCACGAGATCTCTTAAAGGGTGAAGCGGACAGAAGACTTTCGTCGGCTATGATGGAGAGCTTATCGGCACAAGATTGAATCCTTTCACCATCGTCAAATTTAAATATTTAAAAGTAAATTATTGTTTATGGTGTAAAAATGTAAAAATGACATGATACCTCATGACTTTTCCTGAACTTATTTGCAATTTTCACTTATATAGAGAGTTATAGACATAGATAGATATAGATATAGACAGTATATCAAGACCAACAATAAATACATATAGACTATCTCTTAATTTCTTTTTGGCACACAAACCGATATACACTCACCTAAAGGATTATTAGGAACACCTGTTCAATTTCTCATTAATGCAATTATCTAATAAACCAATCACATGGCAGTTGCTTCAATGCATTTAGGGGTGTGGTCCTGGTCAAGACAATCTCCTGAACTCCAAACTGAATGTCAGAATGGGAAAGAAAGGTGATTTAAGCTATTTTGAGCGTGGCATGGTTGTTGGTGCCAGACGGGCCGGTCTGAGTATTTCACAATCTGCTCAGTTACTGGGATTTTCACGCACAACCATTTCTAGGGTTTACAAAGAATGGTGTGAAAAGGGAAAAACATCCAGTATGCGGCAGCCCTGTGGGCGAAAATGCCTTGTTGATGCTAGAGGTCAGAGGAGAATGGGCCGACTGATTCAAGCTGATAGAAGAGCAACTTTGACTGAAATAACCACTCGTTACAACCGAGGTATGCAGCAACAACACGCACAACCTTGAGGCGGATGGGCTACAACAGCAGAAGACCCCACCGGATACCACTCATCTCCACTACAAATAGGAAAAAGAGGCTACAATTTTCACGAGCTCACCAAAATTGGACAGTTGAAGACTGGAAAAATGTTGCCTGGTCTGATGAGTCTCGATTTCTGTTGAGACATTCAGATGGTAGAGTCAGAATTTGGCGTAAACAGAATGAGAACATGGATCCATCATGCCTTGTTACCACTGTGCAGGCTGGTGGTGGTGGTGTAATGGTGTGGGGGATGTTTTCTTGGCACACTTTAGGCCCCTTAGTGCCAATTGGGCATCGTTTAAATGCCACGGCCTACCTGAGCATTGTTTCTGACCATGTCCATCCCTTTATGACCACCATGTACCCATCCTCTGATGGCTACTTCCAGCAGGATAATGCACCATGTCACAAAGCTCGAATCATTTCAAATTGGTTTCTTGAACATGACAATGAGTTCACTGTACTAAAATGGCCCCCACAGTCACCAGATCTCAACCCAATAGAGCATCTTTGGGATGTGCTGGAACGGGAGCTTCGTGCCCTGGATGTGCATCCCACAAATCTCCATCAACTGCAAGATGCTATCCTATCAATATGGGCCAACATTTCTAAAGAATGCTTTCAGCACCTTGTTAAATCAATGCCACGTAGAATTAAGGCAGTTCTGAAGGTGAAAGGGGGTCAAACACAGTATTAGTATGGTGTTCCTAATAATCCTTTAGGTGAGTGTATATTTATATAAACCTTCAAAAATATACTTGACATTGAAGTATCAGGTTGATACCACCTGACTTTTCCTGACCTTATGAGAACTGAGATTGAGATGAGAACTCATATTTTAGCTTAATAACATCCATCAAATGTCCTCCAAGAAAAATGTTATATTACTTCTGTTTCATTACTTCATTACTCGGTCACAGAGTCCTGCCAATTGCCCGGTACAATTTGTTTTATTATATCTTCCTCCAGTGTGTTTTTGGTGAGGTCAAACTGACCCCGAAAATAAACAACATACTATATTGGAGAACAGTGACATTTTGAATATAAATCTTGAACAATATCTGCCTAGGGTTTTGACTAGAGGAACATATTATATTATTACAAAATATATATTATAAGTTATTATACAGGATATTATGAAGATTAAGATTAAGAATTGATTCAATATAAAACTTGCATAATGTAAAAACAACATTTCTGAGCACTTCTGTTTTTCTTCATTTATTGACAAGTGAATTCCCCCAGAGTAATGAAATGCTGAGTATATGACTGGCAATAACACTAAGACAATGCTGCAATGTCCACATGAATGTCTCACAGGAAGTCCTCAGAGAGATGCGACCCTTTTAAGATAACAAGTAAACTGCTTATTGGTCTGAGACAATCACAGGGGAGGCGGGGGTGGGGACAGGACGGGACAAATTACACTCAGTAGCATGTCTCAAACTAGTTTACGTTGGCTTGTTGAATGTGATGCTGGAAATGTATGTGTGAGTGACAAGAATAGAGCTGATTCTAAACATATATGTAAAATAATATCTCAATTAAAGTGTTTCAGGAATTAGATTAAATGGAGAGCAAATAGAGATTTTCACCTTTTAATTTTAATACTTTTCTTATAGGGAAAAATATCCCCCCAAAAATAAGAGATTTCAATAATGTCTCAAAATGTGCTCAGATTTGCCAAGATACAAAAAGTGCAAACATAATTCAGAGATCTGAATATGAAACGTTTTGAGATTATTTTTTTACACTTTTATATAAAATAAAGGTTCTGTGTCTGCACTGATGGTTCCATAAAGAACCTTTAACATCCACGGAACATTTCCATTGCACAAAAGGTTCAGGTTATTTGGAATATTTCAAATTTTGTTTTCCACACTTTAAGAAAAAATTGGTTCTTTGAGGAACAAATAATGTTTTTTTTTCTATGGCACTGCGGAAAACACCCTTTCTTTTTAAGAGTGTATTAAATTATCTAAGCTGTACTGTGTCAACATCATCTCATTTGTGTCTTTGTCTATACGCCTAAAGGATTTTAGAATGAACAGAGATACAAATGGATTCTTAAATTAAACATTTCTTTCAATTATTTTATTAACCGTTATATTAAAGTGTTCTGAAGTTGAATGTTGTAAAGTTGAAGATATAAAAATGTTTTGACCAAGTAAATATTGTTGCACCACATCATATATACAGTCAGCATTTTTGTGCTATGAAAGGACTGATTTTTTTTTACATGAAATAAAGAAATAATGAAAGAAATATAGTTTAATATATATAAGAAATATATATATTTTTAATAGCTTTGTCCCATGTGTATATATACTGTATACATAAACGTCCAAAGGTTTTTTTAAACAAATATATATATATATATATTTAGCAAGGACACATTCAATTAATCAAAAGTGACAGTAAAACATGTATAATGTTACAAAATATTCTGTTTTAAATAAATGCTGTTCTTTTGAACTTTCTATTCATCATAGTATCCTGAAAAGAAATGTATCACGGTTTGTACAAAAATATGAAGCAGCACAACTGTTTTCAGCATTGATATATAATCAGAAATGTTTCTTAAAAATTCACATTGAAAGAAAGAGAGAGAGAGGGAAAAATGAGCTACTGAATCTCACACCAACTTTTAAAAGCGTGTGTGAGGAGATGAGGGGGAGACGCATCTGGATTCCACACATGGCTGTAATTTAATGGAGAATTGCCCATTGGTTCCTGTGCAGAGGTAAACAGAGTGATGGGCCTGCTTTTGTTATTGCCAGAGTATGACAACTGCTTCCATCAACAAACAATAAAAGTGTGAGGGGGAGAAAGGGCCACACAGTCAACAGAGACCCCTGCCGAGGACACTTCTCACCATAAACTCCCCCATCACACATCCTAATGAAGGCAAACACTCGCTGGAAGAAGATTACGGTTTTCCAGACAGTAAAAAACATCAGTGGCAGCATTCGATGAAATAAAACTTGTGTTCACATTTGGACTATATATATATATATATATATATATATATATATATATATACACACACAAACAAATATATTAGTGCTGTAAAATCGACTAAGCGTGATTAATCGCATCTAACATAAAAGTTTGTTTATATGTTTGTATGTATATATATAAATAAATAAATCTAAACCTATATAAAATTCCAAGATTTCAGACCAAATGTTGGTTTATAGATATTGATAAACTTATATTTCCCATAAACTAAACACACACACACACACACACACACACACACACACACACACACACACACACACACACACACACACACACACACACACACACACACACACACACACACACACACACACACACACACACACACACACACACACACACACACACACACGTCAGATGCGATTAATTGATTTGACAGCTCCAATATATATATAGATGTCTATTTTTAGTGTAATATATATATACAGACAGTGCTAAAAACAAAGAATTTTTTTATAAAAAATAATACATTTCTATATTCTATCAAATAAAACTATATCATGCACATTTTGATTTTATTCATTGTTTGTATAGTATGTAGTATATATCAATGTATACTGTATAATACACATAAAATACATTTTTACAGAAAGTGAATAATACAGCATTTTATAGTATATAAAAACTACTTAAATTAATTCTCATTAATGTTTGATTTATGTATGCCTCAGAAGTTTCTACGCTTACTTATTAAGAAACAAAAAATAAACATGTTGACACACATAGCAATAAAATGAATGCTAATAGCATTATCAGATCATTTGTCTTTGATGAGAAGAACTCGATGAGAAGTATTTGAGCTCATACTGAGATCTTTTACTTTAATTACATCTGAGCAGAGTTTGAGACATCTGTGATTTCTTTGGATATCTAGAAAAGAAAAGCAAAGCAAACAGGTGACTGGATTAGGAGATGTTTCATCTGTGATACGTCTTCTATCTCTCATAGCTGAGAGGTCTTGGTCTTCTGGAGTTATGAGATGGATATGGGAGGGGAGGAGAATGAAAAGCGATTGAGATACACAAGGGTCCTGCCGTCACCGCCATGCTGTGAAACAACAGGAGCTCAATTCTTCAAATCTCAGACGCAATCTCAAGAACAGGGCTATAAACATTTACCAGGCGGGAGGCACCCTGTGTCTAAACTTATATGCTAATGACCACACACACCTTCACTGAATACAGCATACAGAGACAGATAAAGCATCTTCAGATACTATAGACCACTGCAAAATGCAAAAATCCTATATATGTGTGCGTATATATATATATATATATATATATATATATATATAAACAAAATATTTTTTAATTCTATATTGCACACATACATATATAAATCATATTATTGAATGTGTCTTTTATAATCTGCTTAATTTTGTGTGTGTATATGTGTGTGTGTGTGTGTGTGTGTATATATATATATATATATATATATATATAAACATGATGGTTCAGTTCGGTACAGCAGGGGGAGAAAACTAAACACAAAATTCCTTATTTTTTCTTTTTTTTTATTAAACTGTTTTTTTTTTTAAAACAAATGTGTATGTGTTCTTATATATACCTATATGTGTATATCTATGTATGTTAATTTTCTTAAGGATATGAAAATCTATCTTAGCTAATGTAAACTACAGGGAGCCCTTAATTACACATACAATAATATTAAAGGTTATAATTAACAAGAGGAACCCAAATGATTAAATACAGTTGTTATTTATTTTTTAGATATGATAATATGAAGAAAAAAAAATGCACAGATTTGCATTAACTTCTAAATCTAATTCTAAAGTTAATTTTCTACTCCAATTTATTTTTGAAATATAATTATTTACACAGTGGCAGTCATAACTTGTTTTCATGACAAATGTATTTAAACATACATTAAATAATCACACACACACGCACACACACTCAAATGAAAAACAAACATTTATCAATATTATGTTCAATACCTGCAGTAAGTCATGGGGACACACAGTGCACAATTGACCCTGTTTCCTGACAATGACCTGACATCTGTGTCACTATAGAGCATGCTGTCAGAGTGACTTATAAGAAGCTGTTTTGTAACAATTAATTAAGCAGATTATAAAAGACACATGTCCAATAATAAGACTAACCCAATATGAACAAGAATCAATACAACCGCTAAAGCCAATGCTGCTGTGATTTTCCCTGGGAACCAAACCCATTACCTTAGTGTTGGCGGCTCCATGCTATGCTGTTTGTCCTGAATTAACACAAAACATTTGAAAATGAGTTAAATATGCAAATTTGCATTTTCACTGACATGTGATTTGATTGATCAGCAAAGTATAGGGTTAAAAGAAGGCAATAACCAGATGGAATACACATGTTTAGTGTTCGTTTGCACATGCAGACAAACATTTACGTGTGGTTTTTAGCATGGTTGTGTTATTATTATTATCACTGCTGGCAACTTGATTTGACAATACAAGTAGCAACATTGTGTTGCAGTTCAAACAACATCAAGATGCTCTAGTCCTTTGCTTGTGTTTTATAAAAATTAAACAAACGCGTCTCTCAAATTGTTCAAATTTTCAAAAACAAATACGGCTTTCTATCAAAAGCAGCTTCTTTGATGCTTCTGTAAACAAAAGGAGAAATTAGAAAACAGATCATTATGAAAGCGTTTTATTACTATCAGCTGCTTGCATGCACACTGGAAGCCTTTGAAGTCGATACATATACTGTAAAATCAATTACAAACAAGACTGATTGTCAACAAGAAGTGCAGTCTTTTGATCAAAACAATTTACACTTGCAAACACTTTTGATGAATCTGATTTATTAAAATATACAAATAATCAACACGTTTGTCCACGGGCTCTACAGATGACTCAAGTCTCTCATTAAGCTCTGCTTGAGAATGGATATATCATTACTCCGTTTGTTTGAACTCACAAACATAAAGCCATTGAGGAGCACAGCTAACTACAGTGTGGTGTGACTCTCAGACCTCGCCTCAGGCACACTGTAGTTTCAGACGGATTTGACTTTTTCACCAATGTTTAAGCGCAATGCCACCGGCAAAAGGGTGGAAAACGTGCACATAGTTTAAAGAGAGCTCAACCTGCAATTGTTGCTGCTGATATTACAAGTTACTCGCCTTTTAGCTGATGCTTTTCACCTGTACACTGAAGTACACTAATTGTAGGGCCAGTTCGTCTGAAGTAACGCAGGATTACGTATTTGCCCAAGGGCTCAATGAGATTCTGACATCTGTAGCTCCTCGCTTCTGGCTTAAACCCTTCTGAGGACTTGTTTGGATATCCAGATTCTTTAACAATTTGTCAGCCATATTGAAGGCCAATAAAATGACTTTTTATTGAAATTAAAATTGGTTGTATAATGTCGTACCGGTTAGCAGTAATTAACATGTGCCAAGTGCCAAATGCAAGTAAAAGTTTGACTTTGTAATTACAGCATATACACTATTCAAAGGTTTGGGGTCAGTAAGATGTTTTAAAAGAAATTAATCCTTCGATTCAGCAAAGATGGATTAAATTGATCAAAAATGACTTCTATTTCAAACAATTGCTGTTTGTTTTGAACTCGTTCGAACAAAATGCATCACGGTTTCCACAAAAACTATTAAGCGCCACAACTGTTTTCAACACTGATAATAAGCTGAAATGTTTCTTGAGCAGCAAGTCAGCTTATCATGATGATTTCTGAAGGATCATGTGACACTGACGACTGGAGTAATGATGCTGAAAATTCAGGAATAAATTACAATTTAAAATGGATTAATATTGAAAACAGGCATTTTTTAAATTGTAATAATATTTCACAATATGACTGTTAAAAAAAAAAAAAAATCAAATAAATATGATTATTTCATATTATGCTTGGTGAGCATAAGAGACTTCAATTTTCTTCATTTTTTAAAATCTTACTGACCAAATCAAATAGATACAAACAATCTAATCAGAAATACTGCAGTGCATCTTTTAGTAAGCAGAGATTTGACTCCTTTTGTTGTTATAAAATAATAAAACGTGTGGTGACACATTATTGATACTATGTCAACATTATACATCATATTTTGACATTGTATAAATTCTATAAAAATACATATATTTTAAAATATTAAATATTTAAAAGAAAAAAAAATTGAATTCTCTCAATCTACATGCAATTTTCAGATGTGGCAAAAAAGTTAATTTGATCATGCCTGTAACCTTGGATTTCTTTCTTTTTTTTTTTTTTCTTCTTTTTTTTTGTAATAAGCAAGGAGAAATATAAAGTTCTGCCATGAAACTCTATATGGCACAGGCTTTACCCAAAATTACCCGTCTTGGTGACACAGTCAGTTATGTTTTAAGTGAATGTAAACAGTTGAGAATGAAAACGCTTATGTGTAAAAGTATAATGGATCCGTGCGTCAGGTCTTAAAGTGACAGCAGCCTAATGTTCCTGCTGCCAAATGATAAGATAATATTAAAAATATCTATATGGCAGTTTTTCCCCATGGTATTGGTGTCAAAATTGTGGCCAGTAAAAATGCTGAGTGGTTAGTAACCTTGGAAAACCACTAGTCACAGTGGCTGGTGAGCACAAAGTTAATGTCAAGCCCTGGCGCAGACTCATAAGTCCTTAAAGGTACAATATGTAAGAATTTTGTAATAAAATATCCAAAAATCACATGCACAGTGTGATATATTTCCTGCAGTTGTGTACTTACAATATCCCAAAAGTTCCCAAAGATTTTTAATTTCAGAGAAATTCCAATTTTAAATAATGTCTCGTCCCTGGTCATTGTCGCCTGTCAATGATGTAGTATCCCTGGTTTCAGCTCGTACTGCCGTAACCATGGTGACAGACGTGGACAACTGTGTTACGTCTAGCGGCACGCTTACGCTGTTGTTGTTTCGTTCAAACATTATGGACCATGGCAAGCAGACTTTGGGACAAAAGGAGAACCAACACGAGGATCAATATTGGCGTGGCGTTTTCGAAATGCCGAGAGCTTCACGTCCACGACTAACTTCGACTTGACAGAGACGCGCAAATGTAGAGGTGAGCAAATGTACATAAAACGAATCAATGTTATATAGCTCAACATGATGAAATGTTAGAATATGATCAGTGTGTTATTCTAATGTTGATCTAGCTTACTGCTAGTCTCATACAGACAAACTAACACATAGAATAACATTATAACTTTCAACACTCAAACGCAGTTTAGTGTGATAGTGTAGACCAAGTGAAACAGCGCTGCGTTACCTCACAAGTTTAATTCGTCAAATAAACTGACCTGTGTGAGTATTATTCAGCACTTGCGGGGAGTTCGGTAGAATAAAATGTCCTTATTCCTTTATGTCCGCGGGACTCGCGTGTGACGATGATATATGTCTCTCATTAGCAATCGTGTCCTGCTTCATAGCACAGTCATGTTTAAAACATCAATGTATTCACTCATCCATAAACATTATTAGATCCTTCGGCATGACGACAAGTTTCATAATTCCGCTTATGCGTCATCAACCTACGCCTTTGTTATTGTAAGAGGTTAGCAACCCCTAGCAGCGAAAATAAAAAATACATATTGTAGCTTTAACCCAATCAGCTTGCAGTTAAATCATTCTCTATATCTGATTGGTTCCCGCTGTGTTGGTAGCCAATAAGCTCGCTGCTCAACACTCACAGTCTTGCCTATTGTTTGTGTTTTCAGAAACCCTTCAGCTCCACCTGTACAGATCTGCTATGGGTGATTCATGTACGCTGTACTGTACAGCAGCAGCATGTCTTACTTTCTCACACAGTGTGTTGTGTGTATTGGCATTGTAAAAGCAGCAGTGTAGCAGATCTATTCCAGTTGTGTGACGGAAATATTACTCACAGTATTTCAAACATTTACAAACCTCAAGTACCAAAACCACCTTTCTCACAAATCTCACATAAAACTGACTTAATCTACGAGTGAATGAACAATATCTGCGAGTGAAGGACTAGAGAGACAGCACACTTAACAATGAGTCCCACCATTGTCCAGCAGCTCAAAGACTGATCAACACCTGGCCGGACACTTTACAACTGCCTTTGACACGGACAGCTTTGGTCTCTGGGACAATAGTCTTTTTGTCATATAAAAAGAAAATCTGCGTCCATTACAAGCACAAGCGCTGACCTCCTCCAGACACGTGCAGACCGTTCTAGAATACACAAGATATGATGGACAACATGGTCATTCTGCCATTTTTACCAAAACCGCTCTTGGATTCCAATAACACGTGCCACCGCTGAGACATTTTATAAGCTGTAAACAACTTAGAGCATCGTTTTCACCTGAACGAGAACATCATCAAATATTCTGTTCGCTTTATGCTCTTAATGATAATCAAACAAACTGTGTGCTGCTAAATAAAACTCTGTTTTGCACCTTGTACATGAAAGCTCGGAGCCCTGTTAGCTTTCATCCACGCCGTTCTGTTTGTTGTTCTGCTTCTATCATCTTTGTCAATAAGAGCTATGATCTCGCATTAGCATGCGACCGGCGAAGGGAAATGGATAAAAGTGGCGTAGCGTTGCCATGGCGACCACATAAATGGCTCTGAGGCCGAACAATGGACAGCTCTGCAGGCCCGGGTCCTGAGAGCCCCTTTCTTCACCATCAACATCTGTTGCCTCACATTCAGAATTATGGGATGTTCTGCCGATTATGTTTTTTTTTTTTTTTTGTGCCGCCGCCCTCTTTGAAAACTGGCAGACGGAGGAACACACGAGTCTGCTGTGGAAATCAGCCAACTTCTGTTTTACAAAAAAACACCCTTGGCTCACATATTTTGGGCTTTTTAGTAAAAACATCATCAGTCTCGTTCAGGTCAGTGAGACCACCGAACAAACGCACAGGGGTGCGTTTCCCGAAAGCATTGGCCAACTATGGTCGCAAGTTCCGTCGTTACCAATAGAGTTCAATGGACATTGCGATCATAGTTGGATAACGATGCTTTCGGGAAACGCACTCCAGGACGGGACAAGGATGAGGATTGTTAGAAAAGATGACAAAAAAAAAAATGTGAACAAAAAAAAATTAAAAAATGTGTTTTTTTAAATAATTTTTTTCAGAAAGGTTTTCAAACATATTATCAAGATTATCAAAAATGTATATATATATGTATATATATATTTTTTTTAATTGTCCAACACACAAGAGTGTTTTAAAGAAAAAACCTGACAACTGTCTTGAAATACAACATCTGAACAATGTCTTGAGGTGTGGTGACCGTAGTAGACCGTAGAAGTGGAATAATTGACTGTAGTCTGTTGAAATATTAGAAAATATTGCACACACACTTTTTTTAATAATTCAACGGCCCGTCATCAATTATTCCTTACATGAATTTTAGGAGAAACAGAGATGATTGTACTGAAAGGGGACCTATTATGCCCTTTTACAAACTCTTCATCTTATTTTTGGTGTCACTGTCTACTAGAACAGGTTTTCATGCTTGATTGTTCAAAAAAACATATTTTACATATTTGTGTTTTGGAAATGTCCCGCCCCTTACCATCACCACGAGTTTCGACTAACTAACTAACTCATCCAGGCCCTGCCCCTTTATTTAGAATATGCCTTTTGAGTATGACATTTTTTTACATATTTGACATTGTTGCAGCTCCTCTCTTCCCAGTCTGTCAGTAACGCTCTGTTTAGTCTCTATGAAGCCCCTCCTTCTGAAAAGCACACTGTGCTCTGATTGGTCGGCTGGATCAGTGTGTTATGATTGGTCAACTGCTTTGATTGTGTTTTGGAAATGTCCCGCCCCTAACCATAACCGTGAGTTTCAACACGCTACTAACTAACTCAGCAAGGCCTCATCCCTTTATTTTGCGTATATGAATTATTTAAATGAGGAATATTGTGACCAGTTCGTTCCCGGAAGAAAACTCAACACTACAATGGCGGCGTTTCAGGGAGTTCAGAAACAGTTACTGATATACAGAATAACTCCCGCTGGAGGGACTTTGTGCTTTAACTTTGCAGACCTTTTTCATGCTCAAACAGCGACATCACACAATAAAAAAAGTTGCAAATATACAAAAGCATAATAGGACCCCTTTAAACAGATCATAACCGTGACCTCTATGTCACCTGATCAACCTCTGAGCACTAAAACGTTCCTCTGGGATGTTCTGCCTAATGCAGCATCTCCATCAGGCCTTGCTGAAGTTATAAATGGTAGCAGCACTAGGCAACCACAGGGGTTGTGAACAGGGTAAAATTACAATATGCAAACAGTGTGGCTGTGGTCTGTGGCGGTGTGTCTAACCTCAGTTTACCTGCTAGTGTATCACTGGGGATGTTTATGTACCACAGGAAATCCAACCCACTTCAGCGGTCAGCAGGGTTTAAGCAATCGCACTGACCACAACATCACATCGAAGGCTTTTAGACCTATTGTTTTTGGGATGCAAGCCAGTCGACGTGCAGATGTGGAAGTGATGCATGGAAACGTGTTTGAATGGATTAGGTGTCAACGCATTATCTGCCGTTTTTCATGTGTAAATGAAATGTGAATGTGACATTTCTAGCAACAGGTTTTTGATGTGAGCATATGAGATGAGAATCACAGCAACAATGACCTGTAGCCACGGTCAATTCAACAGCAGTGACTGAAGCTTTTGTCCTTGTGCTATCCAGCTGGACAACGGCTTATATAAG
Organism: Vimba vimba; assembly: GCA_022828995.1. NCBI lineage: Eukaryota > Metazoa > Chordata > Actinopteri > Cypriniformes > Leuciscidae > Vimba > Vimba vimba. Next base: position 27,870,416 of record CM040837.1, on the reverse strand, counting down.
AGAGAGAGAGAGAGAGAGAGAGAGAGAGAGAGAGAGAGAGAGAGAGAGAGAGAGAGAGAGAGAGAGAGAGAGAGAGAGAGAGAGAGAGAGAGAGAGAGAGAGAGAGAGAGAGAGAGAGAGAGAGAGAGAGAGAGAGAGAGAGAGAGACACTGAAAAAAAGGGGAGATACAAAAAGCCAGAGAGAAAGAGATACACAAAGATGGACTGGGAGGGGAGATCAGATGTGAACGTTCACTCCTGTAAAGCAGCAGGCAACCGCAAAAAGTGCATTTAACACCTGCTTACGCTTCTTACGCCACAATGCAGGTTTAAAGTCTTTCTACACTGCTTTACTTCAATCAAAATTTGCAATAAAAGTCAGAAAAACAGGAAGAGCCTGAAGCACGGTTGACCATCATTTAGGCTGGTCCACAAAAATACAAGCTTTGCATTTCTGCTTTTAAAATAATACCATTGCTCCATAGACGCCCATTGTAAGTACATAACTGTGATGAATTTTGCTGTCAAAAGAACTTTACTGTAATATATTATATATATAAATATATATATATATATATATAATATAATAATTATTATAATATATTATAATTTTATACACACACACACATAAAATTAAAATTATTATTAGTAGTATAATTTAATATTATAGGATTTTATATATTTTATTTTACAGTACCATTAATAATATGTGTACTAATAATATTTATTTTTTATAAACTCTAGTAGTGAAAATTATGACAAATTACTATTGTAATATTACTATTTTACAGTAAAATAAAAAAAAATAACCTAACCTACAATAATTATTATCATTGTCAATATTATTACTGCTTTAAAAGAATGTGTACAACAGCAAATGTTAATAATAAAATAAAAATAAAAAATAACATTAAAAATAGTAATAATAACAATATATAAAAAAGTATTTTATAATATTAATTATTTTTCTTTTGCAGTGCAATAGGAATATTACAATAGTACTTTGTTTTAATTTCTTAAGAAAATAATAATATTACTAATAATTAAAAATAAATAAATAATAATTTATTATTTTATTAAAGCTAATTATAAGAAAATGAGACAAATTACTATTGTAATATTCCTATTGTACTGCAAAATAAAATAAATGAAAAAAAAAAATCCTAAAATAAGATTTTTTTATTTTATAATATGAAAAATGTATTAATAAATATGTATAATACATATTTATTATTATTGTTAACTCTAATTATAAAATTTAAATAATTAAATATTAAAATACAATAAAAAACAACACCCTATAATAATAACTATTTATTTCATATTATTATAATTATTATTATTACCCTTCAGGTGTGAATTTTTGTGGGCAGAAGAGAATGGGCAAAACATTGATTTGGAGAAGAAAAAAAAAGAAGCCCTTTGTGTCCTCTGAAGCTCGATGAATGGTGCCAAACTTGCACACTTCACTTTTAATCTGTATTTAACCCAGAATGTTCCTTTACCAACCAGCCTAACCTATCCTTTCTTCCTTTTCCTCGTCACGCTTCCAGATGTTCACAAACTCACTTAGCAAATGCGAGTCACCTTAAACACAATCACTCTGTCCCAAGCCTATCACAACTAATTACAATCCTTCAGCGTGTTTTGGACGGCTTAGCGAGTTCTGTCACGGTCAACGTGTCATCACCTCCCGAGCTCCAGATGTCTTTACCGCCGCAGCGCTTCAAACGGATCCGCTTTAGCTTAGCCACGAGGAACCAAGCGGTGCTTCAACACAGAAGGAGCCTCACCTCCGGGCATCCATATTGATCCAACAAATTTGCCACAAATCATTTTACAAATGCCTGGCAGGGGGCTATAGAAGCGAGTGGAAATGCTCCCATTCAGACTCGCTATGCTCCTGTGGAGACTGAACCCCGGTGCCCGGCTTGTTGGAGTGTGCTGACAGGCTCTGATCCCCCCGACCATCTGTGGGGTGGGCTGGCCTGCGTTCAGGAGCCCTTTGTGTCCTCTGAAGCTCGGCGAATTCAACAGTAACTAAAAATTAGAAAGCAGAAAGCACAGCACAGAAAGGAGCTGGCAGACACCCACTGTTCAATCACAGGCCATTCAGAAGATTAGCATAAAGAGACGAGCGAACAGAACAGAAAAGCCTCCCTGATGGTTGCGCGACTCCTGAAACCATTAAAGATTGTTAGGAAAAAGTTGAAGAAGCGACTTAATGAAATACACATTTCGGATGCACACTAAACGGTCAGCGTTTCAGGCCCTCGACTTCACTGTATGCTGCTTAGCAGACCGATGGAGAAGTTGTCACAAAGCAGCTGGGTAGTTCAAAGTCAAGAGACTAATCGGAAGTCATTTTGGGATGCGCTGCCGTTCGCTAGAGGCGGTCCTTTGAACGAGCTCAAGCGGATGCTTTGAACGGATGCTGGGATTGGACAGGTGTGTGTCCACACGACGTGGAGACGCCGGCAGCTGGAGACACTCGTGGGCCGCAGATGTGCGCTGCTGCAGAGCTGAGGGTCACTGTCGCGACCGGGCCCGGCTGGTGGCCGCTGCTCTGAGGAAAGAGATGGATAACAGTTAGCTGATTTGGCCATTCGGTTTCAGAAGGGTCTGATTATTCATTAATCCTAATTGTTCCCTGTGCACAGCCGTTCAAGGTTGCCAGTAACTGGAGGGATGACATGTAGTCTTCTTTTACTGAGGGAAAAGAGGAATTACTGATGAAACTACATTTATTTTCAAAAAAGAAAAAAACTATTTGCCCCTGCAAAACTTGCCACCATGATGCTAAGGTGTTTTAAGCATATTTAAGCACATTGCTAGGGTGTTGCTAGGGTGTTTTAGGTGTTTTTTAGGACATTGCCATCACTATGGCATTGTAGGTGTATTTAGCACGTTGCTATGCTGTTGCTAGGGTGTTCTATGTGGTTTTTAGCACTGTCATTGCTAGGGTGCTCTAAGTGTTTTTTTAGCACTATGCCATTACTATGGTGTTGTAGGTGTATTTAGCACGTTGCTATGCTGTTGCTAGGGTGTCCTATGTGTTTTTAAAGCACTATGCCATTGCGATGACGTTGTAAGTGTATTTTAGCACGTTGCTATGCTGTTGCTAGGGTGTTAGGTGGTTTTAGGACATTGCTATGCCATTGCTGTGGTGCTGTAAGTGTATTTAAGCACATTGCTATGCTGTTGCTAGGATGTTCTAGGAGGTTTTTAGCACTATGTCATTACTATGGTGTTGTAGGTGTATTTAGCATGTTGCTATGCTGTTGCTAGGGTGTTCTATGTGGTTTTAAAGCACTATGCCATTGCTATGGCGTTGTAAGTGTATTTTAGCACGTTGCTATGCTGTTGCTAGGGTGTTAGGTGGTTTTTAGGACATTGCTATGCCATTGCTGTTGTGCTGTAAGTGTATTTAAGCACATTGCTATGCTGTTGCTAGGGTGTTCTAGGAGGTTTTTAGCACTATGTCATTACTATGGCGTTGTAGGTGTATTTAGCACGTTGCTATGCTGTTGCTAGGGTGTCCTATGTGGTTTTAAAGCACTATGCCATTGCTATGGCGTTGTAAGTGAATTTTAGCACGTTGCTATGCTGTTGCTAGGGTGTTAGGTGGTTTTAGGACATTGTTATGCCATTGCTGTGGTGCTGTAAGTGTATTTAAGCACATTGCTATGCTGTTGCTAGGGTGTTCTAGGAGGTTTTTAGCACTATGTCATTACTATGGCGTTGTAAGTGTATTTTAGCACGTTGCTATGCTGTTGCTATGGTGTTAGGTGTTTTTTAGGACATTGCTATGCCATTGCTGTGGTGCTGTAAGTGTATTTAAGCACACTGCTATGCTGTTGCTAGGGTGTTCTAGGAGGTTTTTAGCACTATGTCATTACTATGGTGTTGTAGGTGTATTTAGAATGTTGCTATGCTGTTGCTAGGGTGTCCTATGTGGTTTTAAAGCACTATGCCATTACTATGGTGTTGTAGGTGTATTAGCACGTTGCTATGCTGTTGCTAGGGTGTTCTTTGTGGTTTTTAGCACTATGTCATTGCTATGTTGTTCTAAGTGTAGCAGCTTGCTATGTGGTTGCTATTATGTTCCACATGAATTTTAGAACATAAGTAAGCGGTTCCTAAAGTGAAAGAGTGAAAATCAAGTTTGATCCATTTGAAAAGCTTAGGAAAGTGAGGGTTTGCACCAACTTTGAAATACTTGACGCTTAAAATAGTGGTTTGGTCAAAGCGTGAGCAACAGAAATGCTTGCATTAGCAAACACCATAACTAAATCTCTACTCACTACTTAGCCACTAATACAATCCCGTCATAACGAGTTGAGAATTTAAACAGAGAAAGAAACAGTAGCTTATACAATATCACATTATGATATATCACACATTAAACAGTATTATACCATGGGGCTGTTGAATGCTTGAATCTGATTGGTTGACAAACATTCAAAGATATACAATTATTTTCAGGGAAACGCATGGCTAAGGTAGTTCCAGTCTTGACCGCATTACATGTCTGTATCACTTTGCCAAATGATTTCAGGTATTTCAAAGGCCCTTACAGCCCACAACTACTCAGTGAGTTTACTCTGGCGTCGCGTAATGATGCTCATTAAATATGCCCTTGTATCCGAGCTGCACCAATCACATCGGGTTATCTGATATAGGCGGGCCAGAGGCGAGATGACGACAGCGCTGTAACGTCGAAGTCATTAGTAAACATTGCAAGATGGCTATGGATGAACACCAGTTGTTTGAAACGGCTTTGGCCGCTATAATGAACGAGTTAGACTTGGCTTTTTATCTAAAAGAGGAACAGAAGACGGCGCTCGAATCGTTCCTTTGCAAGAAGGGTGTTTTTGCTGTTTTGCCGACCGGATACGGCAAGAGTCTAATCTACCAGTTAGCTCGGCTGGTAGCTAAGCGTATGGGGCTCGTTGTGATTGGTCGTAGTATTATCCAATTGCGTGCAGTGAGATTTCCAAACGCATGCTTGGTGCCGCCCCTCGAGCTGGCCGATTTTCATTAGTCGATGCCAGACCATTAATCTTTTAGATTTAGGTCTGGATTTCCAGGCTAGCCCACAACAGCAAAAGAACCAAAACCCACAACGAGGTAATAGAGGCGCTGTCCATATCACCACCCCGGGTGTGTATTATTTTCTAATAATTCAACGGCCCGTCATCAATTATTCCGTACTTATTTCACTGTAAGTTCATGCAAGTGTATATTGTGACTGATATGTTCACATGTGTGAAATAAATGAACAGGAAATTACCACCACATGTGTGAAATAATAATTTATAGGAAAGATGGCGCAATTTGCTGAACAGTTGCACCAGCCCTTAACTCAAATAAACCCCCAATCCCCCACCTCCCCTCTCTCCTGTAATGAAGATGAGTGGAAGTATGTGTATATTTGTGTAAATGCACTAGTGATGGAAAGGTAAAGTGTCAGTGAGGAAAGGTAAACAGGAAGTGTGCCGTCTCCCAACAATCATACACACCAACATTTTGATTTATATTTACATGCGCATGTTTACTCACCATTACACGAAAAGAAGCAGAGCCATCTAAAAAATGGAAAGAAAAAGAGCTTAGTTTATGTGTTTTTTGTGTATTTGTATTGAAATATCAGCAATAACTTGAATCAAATGTTTCTGTAAATCAGTTTACACAAATATTTGTGTAAGTTTTAAACAAACAGGTCAGCGAGACACAACAGCAGTGTTCCCAACAGCGGCTCCTCTGTATGTCGGGGGGGCCGCATCTCATAACCTCCAACATGTGGTCAGCTCTATTATTTTAACTGCTTCCAGTGACTTTAGATCCTGGTGACCTCCAAGTGCAATCAAGAACAGGAATGGACACATTAAAACGCCAAGCGCAGGACAGCTTAGGTTACCTCCTTATGAAGAACAAAGACAGAACAACTTTTTAGAAATGCATTTGCTCCCATTGCAATTTCACTCTTGTAAATAAGGTAATCTAAATATTTGAACAAAATCAGGTTGATTAATTAATCGTGGTTTTGTGTTATTAAATGTTTTGGTGTAACGTCCACTTTTATAGAAATCATAAGGAAAGGTATAAAAATAAGCTAAAACAGACCTAAACACAACCATAATCCTAGTACAAAATCATAGAAAAATTATAGACAAATTAAAGGAAAGGAAATTGTGGGAATGAAAAATAATAATAATAATATTTTTTTAAATAATAAAATAATAATATTATATTATTAAAGTAATACAATTTTTCATACTAAAAAATATTATTATTATTATTTTTATTTTTTTTACATTTTTAACAGTTTTAAATTAAAAAGGACAAAAAAAGAATACAAACAAACTAAAAACAGTAATGAGACCAACCATCTACCTGGTACAAAATCATAAAAAAATTACAAAATAACATTTAATTAATTGATTGATTTATTATTAATAATAATAAATGAATCCTTATATTTGTTTTATATCATTTATTCAATCTCCACTGTTATTGTTTATTGGCAATTTATTGTAATCTTTAATTTGCATGGAAAATGTATATCAAATTAAATAAATTATAAATGATAAATGAGTATTTTCAACAAAACAAACTAAAAAAAAATAATGGGGCTGAAATAATCAACAGCAGTGTACATGAGCATTAGTGATCGAGCAAATGCATGAACATGAGCAGTGTACTCTGCTCTAGATGTGCTCTTACATGTGTGTTGTTTTTCTTCCTGAAGTTTTTACATGGAAAAAGTGAAGCATGCTCTGGGGAAGGAGGAGACGAGGGGTGGTGAGGGTGCCCGACTGGTAATGTTTACAGCAGCTGTCATTAACCCAGTGCACTACTTCCTGACCAGAGAGCTATCCACCAATCAGCTGCAGTGTTATTAATGAAAGCCAGAGACTTTAGGCTACTGACAATTCACAAACTTCCACTACTTCCGATCAGTTTTTTTTTTTAGCACAGAACACCCTAGCGACCACCCAGAACATACCTAGCGACACCCTAGCAACCACCCAGAATAACCTAGCGACACCCTAGCAACCTCATAAAACACATTAGAAATGCACTAACAACACACAGAATGCCCAGAATACCCTACAGCATTGAATAGTTGTTTTCTTGCAGCTTGGGGTCTTGACTGTTGTTTAGCTGCGATATTAAAATAAAAATCCATAATCTTCAAATCTGAGCCCTGTTCTGGAACATTATCGTATTTAGTGAAGCCAGGCTGTTTGCTGACAGTGAAGGGAGACTGTGCGAAACTAGTGGTCCCTCAGAAACCCAATCCATCCACATAGTTCATCTCTCATAAAGAAGCCATGTGAGTGATGTGGAGCGAGGAAGTTATAGCGACCCAGGGACACACAACTCTTTCCCCCTTTCAAAAACACTAGTTATCCTCTCGCTGAGGATTTCTGTGGATTATCATGTACGCTCCCACATGTGTTAATATCATTTAATGCCATCCTTTACTAAATATATCAATACACAGGTGTAAGAGTGAAGACACAACTTTTCCAGAACACACATGTTTTTCTTTTAATGCTGCAACTAAACTCAGCACCTGTATTCATTGTTATAAGAATAAAATTTGGGAAATAATTTGAGAGTATACTTGTGGCTGACAATAAATATTAAAAATGATAAAAATAAAATGAATTATATACTGTATATACACATATATATATATACATATATCACTGTAAAAAATTATTGTGATTTTAACAGTAAAAGACTGTAAAAATGGTTAACTGGTTAACAGAAAGTTTCCGCACTATATACGGTGAATAACTGTGATATATCTAACCATACATTTAATGTATTTTTACAGTAAATTCGGTTACATTTATAGTTTTTGGAAGTGAAAAAGAACAAGTCATTGTATAATTTACAGTGAACAACTGTAAATAGACATTCTCACAATTCCTTGCGTGACACTTCACATTTGATGATTTTTGTTGAAATAACAAAAGTTACATTTAATGTTGTTAAATTAATGTTTATTGCATTTTTTTAATTTCGTGTGTGTTTAGTGTGTGTGAATGACCCTGTGCAGCTTCTATATGTTAGTATTAACTTTCTTGTGGAAAAGCTGCTTGTGATGAGCTTTGATTGATCATGTGACTCTCATCTCCGCTGTGATTGGTGGATGTCAGTTTATTACAATGGTACAAAACAGATATTAGTACTTCAATAGGTGGGTAAATTAACATTATAGCAGATAATGAAATATGTTTTTTTTTTACTGTAAATTTAAATTAAGCCTGTAAAACCGAAAATGTTGCAACCATATTTTTTACGGTAAATTTCTGGCTACCACAGCTGCTGTTTTTTACCGTAAATTTAACAGATTTTTTTTACAGTGTATATATATATATATATATATGACAATTTGTTAAAAATATAAATTATATATTTATTTATAAATATAAATATTTATATATAAATTATATATATATTTATAAATATATAATAATATAATATATATATATAAATATTTATATTTATATTTATATATAAATATATAATATATATATATTTTTTATATATATTAATTTTATAGATAATTATACTAATGATATTGAATTATATAATAAAATAATTAATTATAAAAATATGAAAATGTGTTACAAGTTTAAATAAAATATATTAAATACTAATATATAACTAATATATACATTTTAAAATAAACTAAATGTTTATTTTAGTATATTACGAAAAATATTTATATATATATAATTGTTAATATTATAAATATTATAAATATATATATATATATTAAATTATACAATAAAATAATGAATTATAATTTGTTTATAAATATATATAAAATATAAATACTAATATATGACTAAAATATGTAAAATTAAATAAAAGTTTTATATATCATAAATATATACTATTATATATATTGTTATACTATATAATTATTAATATATGTGTGTGTGTGTGTGTGTGTGTGTGTGTAATTATATGTATATAACTGATTAATTATATAAAATTATATAATTAATTATAAAAACTAAACATTTGCTAAAAATATTAATTACATTTTTATATTTCTTTTTATGATCAATAGTTTCCCGAACAAGGTGTAAAGAGGTTTACCTAGTTGATATGTTGCCCAAATGTTCAACCAATGTTCCAATTTCCGCTGAAACTTCCAGTGGGCATCTGAAAGGCACAATGAGAGAAATATACTACTCAGCTTTTTCCTGCAGATTTTTCTCATAAAAAAGCCTTTGATAGTTCAGCCATCTGGACAGAGCCTTGAAAAAATCCTCATAAAAGAGGCCCAAATAAGGTCAGAGGTCACCCCCTCCCAGGGTCAGGAGGCCCTTGAAGGTTGTTATAGTGGACCTTGCTGAAGTTGTCAACCACAATCCACATGAAAAATTAATGCGTGTGCTCCTTTTTAAACATGTATTTCATTACAGTTAACAAAAGATGTGGCTCAAGTTCTCTGGTTTGAAATGGCAGATCGGCAACAAAATTGATCTGTGGCTGTGAGGAAAATGAGGTTAAGACAAACATATCACATATAATCAGCGAAAACATTGATTTGATGTGACCAAAAGTGTGTCCTTCTGAGGAATAAGACATTAGACTGAATGTTAATGAGATGTTCCCTTGCAACACAATGTAAATGTCACTGAGGAAAGGTGAAAATGTGAGGTACTAGATCATGATTTGACACATTTGTTTAGGTATACGCTGTCATTTATCAACCAGTGCAATGACTATACACATTCCAGGCATAGCTGCAGTGTAAGACTGGTTAATCTGGGAGATCTGGTAAGAGACACGCATCAGCAAATAAACGTCCTCAGATAACCTGACTCGGCTGCTAGGACTGAAGGTTCATAAATTAAATCTTAGGGAAGAATTTATTTTTTTAGGACAATTCACTCCAAAATGAAATGCACCCTCATGTTTGACTTTCATTCTTCTATGGAACATCAGAGGCTTGAGAAATGTCCGTACAGTTGATGTTAGGGCTGCACGATATTGAAGAAAAATGCGATATGCGATAACTCATTAAATAATGCGATATTCGATATGCAATACAATGATACTTAAAGTGTGTAAAATAAACTTAAATTATCTTTAAAATATATTTCAAATTATATAACCTACATGTGTTTCACCTTCTTTTTGTGACAAGAAAACATCCCTACAACTTCTGAAAGTGAACAACAGTGTTTTACTGTAGCATAAGAAGTGTTATTTTAACATCAGTGTAAACCACAGGGTTTAGAGTTTCAGGTAGGCGTACATTAGGTTTATTTAACAACAGAAGCTGAATAATCAAATCAAAAAATAAAACACTGCTTAGTTTTCAATGTATGAATTAAATATATACTGATTCTTATTAAAGCTACAAAAGTTATTCAGCCAAGAGCAGCGAGTGATTTTCTTTGTCTTCTGTTCATGACCCCAGTTATTGCAAGCGCTGCGATATGCATATCACGATACATTTGCGATATTTCGATATATTGTGCAGCCCTACTTGATGTCAAAGGTCACCAAAACTATTACTCTTCAAAATAACTTTTTTTGTGTTCTGCAAAAGAAAGGTTTAAAACGACATGAGGATAAGTAAATTATTTCACTTTTGGGTTAAATGACCTTTTAAGTGTTTTTAAAATTTTATAAAATCACATTTGGTTAGTTTAAAGGGATGTTCCGGGATCAATATAATAATGGCATCAAACGGCATGGTAAAGTTGTGTGGTTGGAGCGACAACTCTCGAGCTGTGAGTTTCTAGTTTGCATGGCATGTGGACTTGTCGTGAGCAAAATAAGCAAGCTGACATTCAGTACAACCTGTGTCTTTTGTTTAGAATACATACAAATGTAATTTACATCTTTTAGTTTGTCAAGAGATTTAAAGCATCCTTTTTGAAGAGTGCGCATGTGCGAACGTGCTCTAGCCTATAAGAACGAGCCTATGATTGAATCTGGAAATAAAGCAAAATAACTGAGAAAAATGAGAAATAGTCCTCAGATGCCAACGTCTAGTATTAATTCGATCTCAAACAGATTCATTAAAATAAGTTTCGGGAAACAGTCGTGACTAGCTAGTTGATTTCTTCAACGATGCATCGTACTATGGTAGTTAATCAGCGAGTTACGCTCGCTTATTGCTGAACAAATGTGTATTAATCACACCACAGGCTATATAGAGAGGTCTCCAATTATATGGCTAAACATTAGCCTTTAACGTCATATAACATCAGGGATATTTTAGCGGATTCACTTTGCATTTAAATGCAGTTGTGTTTCCTGAAACTCTGTGGTGTATATATGGCCATTGGTACTCTTAGCAGCATATAAAATAATTGTTTTATTTAAAGGGGTGGTATAATGCCCTTTTCACAAGATGTAAAATAAGTCTTTGATGTCCTCAAAGTGTATAGGTGAAGTATTAGCTCAAAATACCCCACAGATATTTTTATATAGCATGTTAAATTGTCACTTTTTGAGGATGAGCAAAACCGCACCGTTTTTGTCTGTTCCTTTAAATGCAAATGAGCTGCTGCTCCCGGCACAGAGGGCGGAGCTTCAAGAGCTTGTGTCCTTTTACATGAAAACATGTAGACAACATTTCTGAATGGTTAGTTGATGAATTTATGCAGCTTATGTGTAGTTATCTTCTAGTCATTGATTGGCATATTCTGTCTTGATAATCTATAAATCGTGTTCAGGGGGCGGGGTTTATGTAAATTTCAGGGTTAGTGATGTCACTAACCCTGGAGGAATGTTGTGTAGTCCCTACCAGCCGTTTGTTGTAGTCCTTAAAAAATTATTTCTTTAAAAGCAAATATCTCCCTTTGCTTTGAACTTTGAGCGTTGTAACTTTGCAGATGTTGTTTATGCTCAAACAGCAACATTACACACTAACTAAAATTAAATAGTGAAATCATAATCAACCACCCCTTCAAATTGCCTATACAGAAAGCGAGCAAAGAGCACTCCTGTAATGACAGAAGCTGTCAATCACTTCTGTTGGAGCGTGATTGGCTAACATGCTCAACGCTGCAAATCGTGTTGTAAATAGAAATCTTTGACGGTCTTCAGACTAGAGAGCGTGAACACAGATAAGCTCGGGACCGTTTGAAAGCAGGCGTCTATCAGTGGGTCCCAAACGGAGTCGAAATAGTCTTGGCTATTGGACCCGCAGTCCGCTGTCCGCCAGTGCCAAATGACCACGTAAATATTATCCCACATCATATGTTAGCGGTTCGCCTGCGTGCAGGACTCTTACCTTGTATTAAACCCACACCAATTTTATGTTTTATGAAAATGTTGGTGCCATCTATGAAAGTAGTGTCAATCTCTTGAACTAACAGTTATTTCTGAACTACTGCAGTTTCAAAAATATGGCTTGGCTTAGAAAGTCGTAAACTTTGGTTTGCATTCTTATCATCTACAGAACATTAATGGTGCCTGTGGTTAACCCTGACCTATCCGGGGCTTGTCATTACAAAACGACTGCAGATGAAAGGCAGACACTGGAAACAGTCTGTTAAGATTTTACCACAGCATTTGGGAGTTCATGGAAAACGGCACCTTTTACTTTGACATTCGGGAAGCTTTAGCTCTTATATCATATAGAATCCCCCAAAACAGAGTAAAATTAGTATGCACTATAAATACTATCATTGTATGTCCATCGAATGCCATCAATGTAATGCCAAAGTAAAAATTTTTCAATATAATAGGAATTCTGTATTGGTCAGTTTTCCTAGCTGTTCCCAAACGAGTTATTTATGAGAAGACACAGCATAAACATTTCCCTGAGATCCCTCAATCAGTCAAGTTCCTGTCCTTCATGTCACAAAAAACACAAACACATGTTTAGCGCTGGCCTACTCGTCATCACAGAAAAATATAAACCAGATGCGCCCATTAGGATGAGCCCTGATCTGTAGCATGAGACAAACACAGTCTCTTCACCTCATCAGATTTATATTTACCTCTGCTGCTTATTGCTACTCGGTTCAAAGTGGCAGCGATTGACTACGCCTCAGTTAAAACCAATAGAGGCAACAGCAAATGATACTCGCAGGGGTGTCGTGTTTCTAGGGGAACAGTGAGGGTTCTGGGATACGATGTGCTTCATTTAACACCACGGATAGACATGACTGACCAAAACTATACACATACATACAAGAGAGCACTCATAGCAAAACATCAACCGTGAACTATGATGCTCTTGGGTTACCTGTGTGAACACGCGCTGTGGGCGGCATCGCAAACTATACGTCTGATGGATTTATGGGGAACTAGAAAAGAAAATTTAGGCAAGTTTGAAGGTTGTATGGGAGGTTTATGCTTTGAGTACTGTTGGATTGATATAGAAAGTTAACTAAAAGTTGGACTAAAAAAAATTATAATAATAAAAAATAAAAATACACGACAAAATTAATAAAAAAGGAATGACAGTCAGTTGGTTTGGGTTATGGAAATATTCAGAAATAATTCTGGAGAACAACACAGACTACACAGAAATAAAAAAAATGAAAAGTACAATAATAAAATAAAATATTTATGAAGAGACAAACAATATAATAAAACAATATAAATAATAAAATAAACATAGAATATAATATAATAAGATATAAAATAGAAAATTATTAAATAAAACAGATAGGGTTGTAGATTTTGAAATAATTCTGAATAAAATAAAATAAAATAAAATAAACAAATGGAAGAAACAAAAATAAATTTCTGAAAAGAAAAATAAGACTCTTATGCTTTCCCAGCTTTCTCACTGAAATTATGAGAACGGAAATTTCCATTAAAACAAATGCCCATGAGTATTTAGCATTCCCAAGGTTTTGGCTTGTTAAAATAGAGCAATATGAATGTTCTGATTAAAAAAAATAGGCGGGAAATTCCATGTGACAGTTACAACTAAAGAACCATTTTCTCATAATCAACATGATCCAAGAGAGGGAAAACAAACAAACAGTTTTTCTCACAGAGATCCGCTGAGGGGGGAGGGAGGGAGGGCGCTCGGGGTGGGTGGGGGTCTTCATTAGAGCATGTGCTTATTAATCTTCTCTAATTGCAGGTTTCTGTTTCTCAAACTGCGGCAGCTGGATTTTTATCATTTGTCATGTGTTTCGAGTCCAGCTGGCCATCTACAGCTCTGGCGATACCACATCTATGAAGTAATGACCCAAAAAATTACAAAAAATTAATTATTTCATTATTTACTCACCCTCATGTTGCTTCAAACCTTCACACAGTTCTTTGCCATTCAATGATGGCACTCAAGCTCCTAAAAGATCAGAGAAAAAAACTAAAATTACCATAAAAGTATTTCACACAATTTGTGCTCTGTATGACTTCAAAAGACTCAGAATATATATTAATTGAGCAACAAATGAGCATATCTGAATGATTTCTGAATGTACAAATCCAATCATTTGACTATTACACAAGCGTTTATATCTGCGTGTGCAAAACTGAGGTCATGGAAACATGCAATCTGCTTTAGATGCATTTTAGGTTGCATTCCACGTGTTGCACAAAGCCGGAATGCTCTTTTGGGAAGGAATGCATCATGCAGGAATAATTGCCCTCATCCCTCTCTGGGCACTCAGTTAAAAGAGATTCAGATGGTTTGTAATCTCTCCTCACCACCCCTCCTCCTATGAAAGAAAGAGCGAGATGGGGGCTGGGTGTGTTTGACTTGGGAGAGCTAATGGGTCAATGGAGGGTGGGGACATCTACACACCCGCAAAATACAAACAAGATTAGTCTAATGCTTCACAATCAAATTAAAATGGATCAAAATATGTGGGAAAAAGTGCAGGGTTCTGTTATAGTATCTCAAATTTAGGGACGCTGATCAAAGATTGAACTCTACTGGCCTGTTCATGCTCCCAGAGGTCAGCATTATGGCAAAATGTTCATAAGCTGTGAGTCATCTTTCAGAGTGGTCACATGGGGTGGCCTAAATTTTCCCATCACATGATAAGCCGTTATTACAGCGGGCGATCAGACTGTCTAGACTCATATCACTAGTAAAGCATGACGTTTATAAATTTGATTTTAGTGCCCAACCCAATCATTCTCTTCTAAACTGGGTATATTTCAATATTTTCACACGATGAATGGTGACATTTTATTTTACAGTATCGTTACACACGTTACATGTAGTTACTATAGTAATAACTATAAATGATGCATAATTACATGCCAAACCAAACCCTAATCTTAACTTCATAGTAAGTACAGGAAGTTACTTAAAATTACTTAAATGTATAATTACAGTGTAACATAGACACCTTAAAATAAAGTGTAACCAAAATAACTTTATAATAGCCTTGGATATAGAAATTGTAGTTGTCTTAAAGGCATTTCTTACTAGAGTTATTATAGTTTACACTTTTATACATATATAAAATCTCTGCTTAATTTGCTTAACTTAATGTCTTTCTTTTTTCTTCTGCAAAACACAAAGATATTTGGAATATTATTACATTTGACATTTTTGCCTTTGTTGGACAGAAAAAGTCAGTGTGAGGTGAGTAAACAACAGAATTTTCATTTTTGGGTGAACTACCCCTTTAACATGCTAATCTAGTTTCTTTACCCATTCCAAACTATCCCAGTGAAGTACGGGATAGCGGCTTGAGCGGTGTTATTTAGGCATTTGGCTAGTTGTTTACCAGTTGTTTGTATCTGGACTGTGTCCACTTGTAGCTGCGAGTCTCTATATTTGGCCTCTTGATGGTTTGATAAGGCAGTGTTTCTCTGTAACTGTCTGGCATATCGTCACTTCTCTCTCTCTCACACACACACACACATGCAAGATTTGTGTAGTATGGTGGGAGGTCTGGCAACCCGCCCTGGTGAACACTGGAAGAGGAAGACACTCTTTCTGAGGACAACCCCCCCCCCCATCCTCAGCATGAATACAATCTGAACTATTTGAATAACCTCATAATTCACATAGAAATTTACATTCTGTCATCATTTACTCACCCTCATGTCATCTCAAACCTGTATGAGAAACCTTTGAACGCTACAGTTTCTAATAATATCCATATAATATCCTTGAGTCTGTTGTAAGGAACCTTTAATTTTTCATATTGACAAAATTGTATATTGTATTGATTTGTGTAGCCTAATTCAATCTCTTATGATGTCCGTATAGCCCGTTTGTTTTGTTTTATTTATTTATTTTCTTCTCACTGTTAATGTCTGTAACCTTTCATTTGCAAGAAAAAAAAGAAAAAAAAGAAATTCTCTTTAATATTTTGATTGCATAAAAATTGTGTTAACATAGCTGTATTATGACAAATAATATGTCATTTGTCTCAGTAGCATTCTATCATATGTCCATGAGGTGTGGCATGTGCTAATATATATATATATATATATATATATATATATATATATATATACAGAGCAGCATGGAGTTCCACTGTCACTGTTGTGGATTCAAACTCTATTGCTTTCTCACAGCACTACTAGTGGCTGCTTGGTGTAACTGCAGGCTGTGTTGAGTTACAGAAGACCTTCTAGTGCATTTTAATGGAGCTTTTCTTTCTGGGTGTATAACAATATAACAATATACCACAATTACCTTTAGAGAAAACTGTCTCACTTTAAGTCTAGGGCCTTATGAGCTTCAGTTTCAACTTAAAGGGATAGTTCACCCAAAAATGGAAATTCTGTCATCATTTACTCACCCTCAAGTTATTCCAAACCTGTTTGAGTTTTATTACTCTGCTGAACACAAAAGATGATATTTTGAAGAATGCTGATAACCAGACAGCTGACAGGGCCCACAGTATATAAAAAAAAAATACTATGGAAGTCAATGGGACCCATCAACTGTTTCGGTTGAAACAACTATTCTTCAAAATATCATTGTTTGTGTTCAACAGAAGAAAGAAATTCGAACAACTTATGGGTGAGTAAATGATGACAGAATTTTAATTTTTGGGTGAACTATCCCTTTAAGTCCTTCTCCGATCATGGTCTTATCTCTCCTTGGTTTCTCCTTCACAGTCCTGTCAATAAAAAGTCAAAAAAGGCCAAAATAAATAAATGAAAATTGCCTCACTTTGGTAAGTGATTAAACATATTTGAATAGCAGATTAAACATGTATATATATATTACCTGTATACAGGAAACTTTGGAAACTAAACTTCAAATTTAGTTAATGTCCAAATGGTGTCAGGAATTCCATTCCTATTCCTTTAGAATTGATTTACCGAGGCAAGGCAGAAAGTACTTGCAACTTATATTATTATAAGTTACAATATTTCACCTCCAAGATCAAGGTGTGAAATTTGATTTTTTAGCCCTCAAAGCTAAACTGCCCTAACCTTCCTGATTCTCAGTAATGGCTCTTTGACTCGGCAGTGAAAGGTGTCGAGCCTCTGATCCTGAATCCTCCACAGACCGGCCTTCTGACTGAGCTCACACCCCCGCTGAGGAGATAATTAAACAATTTCAAGGACAATAGATGGGCTCTGCCTCCCCCGACTGTGTAACGCTGCCTTCCTGCCAAAGCTGCACAGTTGTTCTGGATTAGACCCCCTCCAAAAAACTGATGAAAGATCAAGACCAACAAATCACTCTGCTTGTTGTGATTTCCTCAAGTCTGTGTCTTCTTAAAATACAGGTTGAAGGGTTCAAAACTTCTCCGCTGGCATTGATTTGGGGATTTTAATTAGGAAATTAGCTTGTTAACCTCTTCTTTTTGGAGTGACTGGAGACGTGAGGAGTGTTTAGTGCGCTTCATGGCTGACCACACTGTAATAGCACTTGAATTCGCCCATCATTCGAGCGTTGGGAAACAGTGCTTCTCTTGATATAGCTGACTGCACATACGAGCCATGTATAATTACTGCCCGGTCCTGTGTGAACTTGTGCACAAAATGTGTCCCACCACAGAGAAAGCGAGATGGAAATAACTAATGCTTCCCTTCACAAACTGTGCAATTAACACCTTGTTAAAGGTGCGCAAGGCCTTACATATGGAAACTATTATACAGGCTGAAGTTTGAGCTAGTCTCTCCAAAAGTCATTAAATTTTCTAATCCAGGGGAAATAATTTAAGTTTTAGCACATTTTTATTATATATTTACTCTTTGTCTTTAAGGTAGGATTTTATTGTTGTGTAAAATACTGTAAAAGCCTTAAAATTATTTGACTTGATGACACTGATTTTTCACAATAAAAATAATACTAAATAACATAAAATATGCATACATATATATATATATATAGCACAAAACTGTTATTGTCTATTTACACTAAGTGCAAATAGCTGCCTTGTTGGCAGAGGCTATTTACATTAACTCCGCCCACTGACGTCTGATTGGGCCAGACAAAATTATGAAAGACTGTATTAAAAATGAAGAAAATATTTGAAAAGTGGGAATAAATGTGTTATAATAAAGTGTTTATCAGTTAGGGTTAGGTGTAGGAAGGGCTTTATTGTCCCAATAAGACAGCATCCATTTGATAATTTTAATAAATATAATAATTTACATTTAATGTTATCATTGCATAGCGTTTAATGCACAACAACACTGAGGTGCAAATAGTATCCGCCACTAACAGTCTCTGCATTTACACTACTGTTTTAGTGTAAATAAAATCTAGCCGCTGCCTTAAAAAAGTATATATATATACTTTTTTTATGACATATAATTATTTACAATTATTTTTATATAATAATCATATATATTTAATATATTTAAATAAATAATTCAATATAACACAGAATAATAAATGAAGCTGACTTAAGGCTTCTGTAATTTAAAACTTTAAAGAGGCCCATGCACTTTGAAAAGAAAAAGTCCGATGACAAATCTTCCGTCAACTTCCGCTTCGCCCTTTTATCTTAAGCTGTTCTTCTCAATGCCTAGAGGTTTCATATCCTGACTCACAGCAACTCAGGCATAAAATTGATGTTACCTATTCAGATGCTGACCCTTTGACTGGCCGTTTAGACTCGGTTTATAGTGCTCATTACATCCTGACTAACAGTCCAGGCATGAGAGAGTCCGTGGAAAAGAGCAGAAGCTGTGAAGTCTGAATGTTAAACGGTGACATTAGAATAAACCTGTAGGCCATGCTTACAAACTGCACTCGCTTATTCCCCCGAAGTGGGAGGCTTGAATCCCAGAGTTGCTAATTGGCTTTACTCACAGAGGAAGCATGTTCAGATGTGTCGGCTGAGGTTCCTAAGTGAGATTTACAGAGTGAAACACACAAGGATTGCAGTGGATTTATCTTTAAATGGAAGATTCGGAAACTCAAAAAAATGTGGTGTTGCTCTGTTAAAAAAAGTTGCTCTGTTTTATTTCTTAATAAAACAACCAATTTTACAAGAACCAAACCAAACAACAAGAATATACCAACTGATGCTATTAATATATAACACAGAAAAAACATAAGCACTAATCATTGTCCAGGCTGTCTCCAGTATTTTCAGTATCTGACATCTCATTAGGTGTCAGACTAGTTTCATTATGCCTGAGTAATAAAACAGTCAAACATTAATTTAAGAAAGTTCCGACCTAAATATTCCCAGATCATGACTTCCAGACTATTACCACCTACATAGACCCTGAACCCAGAAGATTAATCTGTCCAGGAATCCTGTTGGCCGAGGTGTTGACACCCAGTGTCTCATTTGAGCTTTTAGGCCAGCGCTGTTATCTCTCCGGCCAGGGTGCACTTATCAGACAAAAGGGAACTGTATGTAACCAAACACAATAGGAGTGATTGAATGCATTCCTACATTGGTGTTGGGTTACACCAGGGCCTTTTTAATAGATGATATCTGGCCCTGGGCTTGTGTGTCTTGTGTGTCTTGCATATGCATCTTATCCATTACTAAGAATTGGTGTTGGTATTTACATACGAGCATTTGAGGGATTGTTTTCACACAAAGGAAGGAAGGAACCCTATGAATGTTTTAGACAGGTGGAATTGGTCAAGAGAAGCTCGAATGACTTTCGACAGGTTGTGTGTTCTCAAAGCAACTGCATAATTCACAAACACACACAAAAAAAAGAAAGAAAGAAAGAAAAAGTGATGAAGAACGGGTGTCAAAACACTGAACGAGGTGCTATTTTGGACTGTATTGAAGGAGCTCACATGCATGCTGGACACTATCTGGAAAAATAAATAAATAAATAAAAATAATAAAAACAACAATAATAAATAAAAACTCATATACATACTTAAAAATACTTAGAAATGTTAGAAAATACTAGTCAAATAATAATAATAAGTCAAGTCACCTTCATTTATATAGCGCTTTTAACAATATAGATTGTTTCAAAGCAGCTTTACAGTGATACTAGGAAATTAAAGTAACAGATTGCTATTCTATTCAAACTATGTTAAAAGGGTTTTGCACTATCAGGCTGGAAATAAAATAAAATAAAATAAAATAAAATAAAATAAAATAAAATAAAATAAAATAAAATAAAATAAAATAAAATAAAATAAAATAAAATAAAATAAAATAAAATAAAATAAAACTGTGATACTGTACTATTTAAGAAATTTAATAAAAAGTAAAATGTTTATTCAGCAAGGACTGTATTGAAAGAGGTCACACCCCCCCCCCCCCAAAAAAATAAATAAATAAATAAATAAATATATATATATATATATATATATATATATATATATATATATATATATATATATATATACATACTTAATAAAAACAACTGCATTAGGTTATATTTATACTATATTAAAAGGGTTTGCATGCATGCTAGACAAAATCTGACTGAGATAAAATAAAATATATGAAATAAAATGTAAAAATAAATAAATAAAAATGTAGTCAATTGTGTCCAAGTCCAAACTTTTCATTTTTAGTGCATTTAGTTACCAATGCATATCTTCATACATTTGAAAGAACTTGAGTTCTTTCAGAAGGCACTTTGATAAAGCTTCACAATGGCCACATCATTAAAACGTCTGCCGACTTTCATCCATGAAGAGATCATCAGACCACCAACACATTCATAGTGCAGGTGGGTGGGATCTCATATGCTAATCTGGCAGATGTCCACAGATCTGGACACATTCCAGGCCGCCTATAAAAACAAAGCATCATTCTTCCATCTGGAAGTGCCACTGAGTGTCCACTCGGAGCGACCCAACCTCGGCATGAATATCAATGAAACGAGAGGACGATACTTAGTACGCTAATGTGCATGTCAGGAAAACTGTCTTGGAATATAAATGTTTTTCTTCAAATCTATTCAGATGAAAACTGTCTTTTACATAGCTATCAATAGTTTTGTCTCTGATGTTTTTCCTAAAGTTCCTTATAGATCAAATAAAATCAGAAACAAATTAGATTAGACGAGTGTTAAGTATGAGCCTTAGCAAGCAATGTCTATGAGAAGAAAAAAAAAAAAAATGAATTAGAGATCTACACTGTGATTTTTCCACCTAAATTGATAATCAATCTGCTCACGTATACAAAATATGCATGAAAGATGAAAGATGCACATGTCATTTCCCTCCTTAAGTCACATACAGTAATCTGATCCCTCTGACCAGGGTGTTTTCACTCCACAGTGGAAGTTTCCACATCCCTGCTCTTGATGGCTATTATCTGTCCATTCATGCACTCAGAATTCATCTGCTCGTGGCTTCTTTCCCCTGTGCCGTATTGATGAGGTGTTTTCATTAGCATGAGTTCAGCGGGTTCATAGAGACGTTCTGGCCAATGACACAATGTCAGAGGAATGGAGGGATGAGAATCGCAAGGAAGTTAACAATTCTGGTTTCTGATCCACTTTTGGTTACGTCATCTGTATTTCATATAGCATAACATTGCTTAATGATATAGTATATAATTTACTTTATAATGAATAATAATAATAATAATAATAATAAAAACAAAAAATATATATATATATGTATATAATGTCCCATTTAATACAGCAAAATGTGTGTGTGTATAGTTGCTTAGTAGTATAACATTGATTAATCTACTATATAATATACTATAACCTAATAATTTACTATAATATAAGAATATATATATATACGAAATAAGAATACTAACATTTCAATATTTTAAATGTTTTTAACAATTCTTATTAAAAATGAATAATAATAATAAAAAATTATATATATATATATATATATATATATATATATATATATATATATATATATATATATATATATATATATATATATAATGTCCCATTTAATACAGCAAAATGTGTGTGTGTATAGTTGCTTAGTAGTATAACATTGCTTAATATACTATATAATATACTATAACCTAATATTATATACTAAATAAAAATACTAACAGTTAAAAATGACAATAAAAATTCAATAAATGATCAAATAAAATATAAAATTCTGTGCATTTTAACAATATAATGCATATATATATATATATACACACACACACACAGTAGTAACTACACTTTTTTTAAGCCTCTTCCCACAAGTGCAAACAAATAGTTTGTAAAGTCATGAAAAATTATTTGTTTTGAGTGTTTAAAAAAAAATCTAAATGGTTTTCAACACTAATCCAGTGGGAGTAACATACTAATGTAGGAAGGTTTGTGTTGACTGAAATAATTCCTACGACAAGAATAGTTAATGGACTAACTGACGCATGCTAGAAATGAAACAGACGGTGCATTGTGTCGCTTTGAAAGAAACAGCGGGAGGACATAGAATATTGTTGACCAACAAACAGCCTTTCAAATAAAAGACACAGATTCGTGAGAGGACCAAGCAATTTTCCACTTACTAATGGTAGGGCTTAATTGCAAATGCTGTTTTTGGTAATCAAACAAGATCTATTAATAATCTTTGGCGTCATTTTCGGCCTTTTCAAGCGGCGCTGTTCATTTTATCTGTTTCCTTTCAGAGATAATGGCTAATGCTACATTTCCATCCTGAAATATCAGCCGTGGCATTTGCTGTCAGCTCCACTGAAGATGCAAGCTTGAATGGGCAGGTAAAGCAAACGAGGTCTTTGAAACGCACACAGCCAGGAGTCAGCGAGAAACACAGTTGGACAATGGGATGAGATGCGTGGAGATCAGATTTCCTTCATGTTTGTTTTCTTAGGATAAGGTATGCCCTGGCAAAGAAAATATTGGCCTTCCTCGTGGCCATCTGTCGAATGTGGTGGAATCTCTAAAAAAGCCTAATGCTAATTTGTTTTATTAAGCACATCGTGGCTTGAAAAGAGCAGACGCCCTCTTGACTGTTTCATTAAACGGCCTCCCCCCCGCAATCAGACCTATCTGACCATATTCATACTATTCAAAACATGGTTTGGGGTTGCTGAATTTGGATACACATGCTTTTCGACCGAGCCACTGATTTGCATTCATCCAAGGTGGTTTATTTCAAATCGTCTCTCTGGCTAAGAGTGGTTTTGTTCAGCGTTTCTTACAGTACGTGAGAAAAATGAGCAAAATGGGATGAAAAATCACAGGACTTGTATGGAAGATAACTGGGGATTGAGAGACCAAGTTTAAAGTAATATTGTGAAATATAACATCAGATAAAATGGCACAATTGTCATGATTAAAGTTGAAATTTGTGAAGTTCGCATTGGGTATAAAGTAATAAAGTTGCAATTACCTTTGTTGTTGTTGCTCACTCTGATTAAGTTGATTAAGTATCAACCCTGTCTCAGATGTTTCTCCTGAAATCAACACAAATAAAATGGACATCATAATTCAGAACATTTGGTCATGTAAGTTCATATTGGGATCTCTGACATTTGCAGATTTTTAGCAAATCTGTCCACAGTTCGAGATGAGAAATCTCATGAGAAATGTCTTATTATGCTCTCCGTTTAATCTTATTACTGTCCATAGAACTGCTTAATTCATAAAGTTGAATTAAAAATAAATGAAAACTAAATCCATAAAATGATCCCATGATGGGAACCCCTGAAAGGTTCTTTATATGAAGTGCCTGACAGACCCTATATAGTGCGTTTTCTTCTAAGAGTGTAGGATACAATTTGAGATATAAAGAGATCTCTGCACATGTGATGTTTCTTTCCTGTGGGAGGAGTCATCAACCATTTTTTTCCCAAACGGTAGTGAAAACAAAGGTTGTCTCTTTATGTAGTGTGAGCTATGAGCTTTTGACTTTGCCAACACAACAAAATCTGCTGACTGGAGTAAAATAAGTCACGTCTGAGGCTAAAACTCAATGACAAAGCACACTGTATTTACAAGAGAAGCAAACAAGCGCACTGCAAACGCACATGCAATCAAACATACATGTTCGTATGCAATTCAAGTTTTAAACTCTGATAGATACAAAGGCAAAGGAAATTATTTTAATGAGTACAAGGTTTAGACTGACTCAGTGATATTTTAGTGTCATTCAGATAAAGCCCCTAAAGGGACATGGTGATGAAAAAAAAAAAATCAGATGGGAGGAATAAGTCAATGCTTTTGCGTTCTCTCACAAAATTTTTGCATTCTCCCAAGAAACTTGGCGTTCTCTCACTAAATGTTGACGTTCCCCCGAGAAACGTTGCGTTCTTTCGCAAAATGTTTTGT
This sequence comes from Vimba vimba, assembly GCA_022828995.1. Taxonomy (NCBI): domain Eukaryota; kingdom Metazoa; phylum Chordata; class Actinopteri; order Cypriniformes; family Leuciscidae; genus Vimba; species Vimba vimba. Next base: position 27,845,843 of record CM040837.1, on the reverse strand, counting down.
TTTCCCTCAAGAAACTGCGTTCCCCTGAGAAACTTTGCTTTCTCTCACAAAATGTGTGCGTTCCCTTGAGAAAATTTGCGTTCTCTCGCAAAAAGTTTGCGTTCCCCGAGAAACTTTGCATTCTCTCGCTAAATGTTGGCATTCCCCCGAGAAACGTTGCGTTCTTTTGCAAAATGTTTTGCTTTCCCTCAAGAAGCTTTGCATTCCCCCGAGAAACTTTGCATTCTCTCACAAAAAGATTGCGTTCCCCAAGAAACTTTGCGTTCTCTCGCAAAATGTTGGCGTTCCCCCGAGAAACGTTGCGTTCTTTCGCAAAATGTTTTGTTTTCCCTCAAGAAACTTTGCGTTCCCCAAGAAACTTTGCATTCTGGGAAACATTGCGTTCTTTTGCAAAATGTTTTGCCTTCCCTCAAGAAACTTTGCATTCCCCCGAGAAACTTTGCATTCTCTCACAAAAAGTTTGTGTTCCCCAAGAAACTTTGCGTTCTCTCGCTAAATGTTGGTGTGTTCCCCAAGAAACTTTGCGTTCTCTCGCTAAATGTGTGTGTTCCCTTGAGAAAATTTGTGTTCTCTCGCAAAAAGTTTGCGTTCCCCAAGAAACTTTGCGTTCTCTCGCTAAATGTTGGCGTTCCCCCGGGAAATGTTGCGTTCTCTCGCTAAATGTTGGCGTTCCCTCGGGAAATGTTGCGTTCTCTCGCTAAATGTTGGCGTTCCCCCAGGAAATGTTGCGTTCTTTCGCAAAATGTTTTGTTTTCCCTCAAGAAACTTTGCGATCCCCAAGAAACTTTGCGTTCTCTCGCTAAATGTTGGTGTTTTCCCTAGAAATTTTGCGTTCTCTCACAAAATGTGTGTGTTCCCTTGAGAAAATTTGCGTTCTCTCGCAAAAAGTTTGCGTTCCCCAAGAAACTTTGCGTTCTCTCGCTAAATGTTGGCGTTCCCCCGGGAAATGTTGCGTTCTCTCGCTAAATGTTGGCGTTCCCCCAGGAAATGTTGCGTTCTTTCGCAAAATGTTTTGTTTTCCCTCAAGAAACTTTGTGATCCCCAAGAAACTTTGCGTTCTCTCGCTAAATGTTGGTGTTTTCCCTAGAAATTTTGCGTTCTCTCACAAAATGTGTGTGTTACCTTGAGAAAATTTGCGTTCTCTCGCAAAAAGTTGCCGTTCCCCAAGAAACTTTGCGTTCTCTCGCTAAAAGTTGGCGTTTTCCCTAGAAACTTTGCGTTCTCTCGCTAAATGTTGCCGTTTTCCCTAGAAACTTTGCGTTCTCTCACAAAATGTGTGCGTTCCCTTGAGAAAATTTGCGTTCTCTCGCAAAAAGTTTGCGTTCCCGGAGAAACTTTGCGTTCTTTCGCAAAATGTTTTGCCTTCCCCTGAGAATCTTTGTGTTTGCTTGCAAAATGTTTGTGTTCCCCCAAGAAACTCTTTTCTCATTGGAACGCAAATGTTTTTGTGAGGGAATGCAAAGGTTTTGCGAGTGAACGTAAAGTTTCTCAAGGGGAACGCAAAACCTTTGCGAGAGGTGGTAAAAGCATTGAAAAAATTGTTTCCCCTCCCATCTCATATTTTTTCCATCACCATGTCCCTTTAGGGACTCCATACATTCAGATACTATTTATAGTTTTTATTAATATTTTGAATTAGATTTATTTTCATATTTTTCTATTTTCATTTTAATTTTAGTTAAAGTTTTAGTAATTTTTGTTTTCTTTCTTTTCTTTTTAAATTTGTGGTTTTTATTCATTTTGATTAATAGTTAAACTTAATGAAAATGAGGAATGTTGCATTGGCAACTAACTTTTCAAAAAATATTTTATTTTATTTCAGTTAATGTTTATTTTATTTATACAAACAAAAATGTTTTTATGGTTTTAGTACCAGTTAACTAATAACCCTGCACGGACTATGTAAAAGACTAAAATGTTCACAGAAAAACACATCAACAATAAAAAGAATATAAGCCAATTGCACTGATAATTCCCATGTTCCCGTCTCCTTGCAATTATTTGCATCACACTTTCAGAAAAAAAAAGAAAAAAAAATTCGAGAACAATGGCTCTGATGTTTTACATAAAGTCATTGCATAACAATGGGAGGTTTGTGGTCTTAGGTAGCACTGTATCTCTCTGAATGGCTCTTTGCAAACAAAAAGTGGAGCACCCAGGTCATTACAAATGACATTTCTGGCCAGAGGAGTGGGATAGAATTCCTTTGTCCATTAAAGCACTTTTATGGGGGTTTAACCGGCACATTCAGATGCTCTCCACTGGCTAAAAATTGTACTTATTTTTCTACCCCCCGCGGAACTGTTTTAAAACACTGCCCTCCATCTCAGAAGAACAACAAAAGAGCTGTCACATTGTAATGCTTCCTGACAGCCCAGGATAAGAGGCATAAGAGACAAAAACAACACAACTGTGAATACAGAACAGCCACAAAAGAGATTTGACAAATCAAGACCTGTGAATGGCCTCCTCCTACTAAATGCATACAATTCTCTTCTAGAAAAGCATTGCATATGCAAAATATAAAAACAATAATACATTTACATGTTTCTTTTTTAATCAGAATACTTTGCTACACTTAGCAATACTGATCCATTTTGATGAGCAATTTAAATTAAAACCACTTTTTTGGGGTATAAAGTAAAAAAAAAAAATCATACTGAATAAATTATATGATGTTTTATAGCACCTTAAAGCATTCCATCTTGTTTGTTTTGTGTTAAATAACACAACATTTAAAATAAAATGATACATTTACATTAAACGTATAAATAAAATGACAATTTAAAAGGTCAAATGGTGGCTAAAAAGTCATATGTGTACACACACACACACACACACACTTACATACATATACTTTTATAAAAAGCCGTCTTTAAATTTCAACACAAGCTTATTCATTGTAAGTTCCAGAGCTCAAACAGAAATGACATCACGACACACAAGCTCTTCCCGAGTTCTTCAATTTCTCATTTGCATATTAAAGCAAGAATTCCCTGCCTCAGTTAAAGACATTAACATACAATTTACAAGAGCGGAGCCACGGCTTCATAACAAAACCATATATTCCAGACATGTCTTTTGTTCTGAGCGCAAGACACTGGCCTTTCAATGATCAAACTCTATGCAAATAAACCTTATTCATTTATATGGAATTTCATAATCCTTTTTTAATTAAGGGAAGTGTTTGAAGAGGCATAAACGCACACGGTCTGTTGATTACAAGGAGCTTTTTTTTTTTTTTTTTTTTTGCTCTGTCCTTCTTTTTAAATCTGTTTACCTGAGAAAAACGAACAAGGGAACACATAAAAGAAGCCACTTTGCAAAACACTCCAACCTCTTGGAACATATCAATACTTTGATTTTTCTTCAAGGCTGAGAGATGCTCATATAGGGAGGAGAAATCCATATCAACATTGACTAGACCGGTTAATTACATTAGAGGCCATCTTGAGTCTGTTGGTGATGGGTCATCAAATTGCATGCAAACAAAACAACAACAAAAAAAAGGTCAAAAGCATATTGTTATCAAACTGTGAAAGAGCAGGACAGAGCTGTTGCGTCAGTGTCTGATTAAAAGAACTGCTGAGAAGTAGAAAAAGCACACACAAAATGCCCCCAATTGTGATATAAGATCGCACAAAACAACACACAAGTATTGTCTTTCTTTTGGCTTTATTCCCTCTAAAGTGAGACTAGTTAAAAATAACTAGTTTTAAACATCATCGCTGACCTCTTCGATCATTTCTAACCATTCAAATCACAAATCACATACAACAATTTCATAATAATCACTTATTATAATCAAAATTAATATTAAATTCATCTAACAAATGTTGGTATATATATATATATATGTGATATAACCCTGTGATCTTCAGATATGATTTCCTCCCTATCGTTTTTAAAAACAAAAATACCCCCAAATCAACATAAAAAGTTCAAAAGTTCAGTTGCTGCCTTATATTTTTCAACTCAAAGTCATTTTTCATGACAAAAGTAATTTCAACTCATTCTTTTTTCTTAAATTTTGCCTGGTTGAATATTGTATAAGTTGGTTAAATTATTTTGATGATTTAAAGTAATGAAAAAACATGTTCGCATGATGATCTTATCATTTTTTACAGTGTATTACAAACTATTAAAAAATAATTAAAGTTGCGAAATCCAAGAAGTAATATCATTCTGACCTTTTCTACAACATGGCGGCCAATTCTTTTTTTTTTTTTTTCAATTTATGAATTTCGGCTATTTATTTTTGATGTTACTTAAATGTTTATTGCTAGAAACAAAGACAATCACAAAAATCAGGGTTTTAAACTGTAACCGGACATGTGCAACACTTTGGGAAAAATGGGAAAATTCTGAATTTTATTGCTGTCAGAACTGTATCAAACATAAATTAAGTAAGCATGAAAAATAGCCCGTTTTAAAAACACCCTTTGGTCAGTGTCACTTTGACCCTCCCATTGAAAACGAACATCAAATTATGATTGTTTTAATAATTATATCTATAATTATATAATTAAATTTTAAATATATTTAATGTTAATTGCTAGAAAACCCCCCCCCACAAATCAGGGTTTAAGCTGTACCGGATGTGTCCAAGACTTTGGTAACAAAACAACAACAACGACAAAACAGTTAATATAAAATGAGTTTTAGTTTGATGGTCAACGTTTCCTGAAGGTTAAGCACCTCCTCTCACTGTCCATTTGTTGCAAAAGAGTCAGGCCTGCAGTGTTTCCACATTCAAGGACACCTTTTCTAGATGTGTTTACATCAGGATGGAACGCATCTGAATATATGCTTTGAAGGTGAAGATACAGCTGTGAAGGCACTTCTGCATTTTGGGGGGCACTTTACGACCTCATTTAAAGGCTGACATCTCAAACACAGGAAGGAAGGAACCCAGAAGGGCTTTACAGTATCAAGAGGTCCGCTTTAACTTCCTTTCTCCTTTTTTGAACCAGCCTAAACGCCCCATATTGTCTTTGCTCTTTTCTCAAATGTTTAGGATGAATGAATGCCCTCGTTATGAAAAAAAGAAAGACAACATGAATTAGAACATGAGATAAGATCAAATATTTCCAGTTGTTTGGGTGGACTAATGATATTAGGACTTAAAAAAATAGGCGGGAAGAGAAAGAAAGTTAGAGAAGGAGGGGTTGTCTTTACTTATGGGTGGCTGGGATTAGATCCTGGAAGTCTGCAAGATAATACATCAAAGGAAAAGCAGGAGAGCCCTATGCTGTTCCCACATAGAAATCATCTTTACGCATAATGGCATTTTACAAGGGCCCTGCACTAAGGGTCTCGCAAAAAAAGAGGGGGCTGGGCCACTTCCCTGGTGTAATAAAACAGCCTGTGCCAAAAGTTTCATAAGCAATCAAATGGTCCTTATGTGCATTATAAAAGTCTACAAATCACATCCTTTTGGATTCGGAAAGCATGCATCTGACACGTCAGACCCAGAGTTGTGTGCTTACTCACGCTCCAAACTGAGAGTAAAACATTTACATATACACAAAGGACGAAGGAAAATTTCATGACGACAGAAATGAGGAGGGCAAAACAAATAAATGGAAGTTCAAAAACAAAACTTACTGTTTTTTTTTTTAGGAGTTCCATCTCAACTAGTTCTAACTCGGGGTTAATCAGTATCAGTATTTGAAGTGGACATTGTTTTCATGGATACTAGCGACTCATATAGGCAGATGAGAGAATTACACCACATGTGCTGGTGGCTCAACAAACCCAAGAGTTTGATTGAGATTTTGGTGGATGAATCTCACAAAAGCTGTAACAAACATGTCTTGCGGTATTATGAAAATGAAAAGAAATAGGAAATTGAATTTTACTTAATTACGATTTTTTTGACACGGTTTCCCTTCTTGTTTATCGTAATGTAGAAAAAATAAAAATCTCCTTCTCATTTCTTTAATATGACAAAAATAACTATTTAAAGCTATTATCCACTGATCTGAAGAACGAATAATTGAACATCAAGAATTTCTTTTTTTTATTCACCAAAGAACCATATAGCTTAACTAAACGTTTACAGCGAAAAAATAGTTCTTAAGAAGAAAAGGGTTCTTGTCTGAACCTATAGTGAAACAAAAAACATCAAACTTTTTTGTTTTACAGAAGCTGTGAAAAAAATTGGAAACGCAATGACAAAATGTAGGGTCCGACTTCATTTTATCCACCAGGAATCGAAAAGTTGGCATTACGTGAGTCAGATTTGGCGGAGAGGGGGTAAAAAATAGGGACATGTTGACAACTGACAAATAAACATTACATTTTGATGAAAGATTATGAACACATAACTCATTATGAAACAGAACATATATTAAAGTCCACATGAAATCACATTTTTTTTGGCTTTTAGTATGAATATGTTAGCCTTACTGTTATATGTGCTCCAAAACAATTACAAAATTTTGAACAAAAGCATTTTGAACAAAAGCATTCAAAACTGGTTTCTCACTTCCACCAATATGGATCAGTGATTTTGATGACATCACTATGCACTTCAGTTCTCATCAGATTTCCTGTCCAATCAAATGCTCTCTAGAATCTGAAGCTCCGCCCCCTACATTATAAATATATTCCACCCTGTCTTCCTGTTTCAGTGGAAATTTCGTCAATACATTGAATAATGCTGTGTGTTTCAAGGCACTTCAGTGGGCCTTTAAGAGAGTCAAAAGGGTCAGTTTTGATTGCATGTTGAATTCATAATGTTATATTCCTAAATAAAAAACATAAAAAAGCACATAACCCACCACAGCAAAGATCTGTCACAGGTGAGCTGAGTACTATGATCCAAAGATGATGAAGCGTGATGCAGAATGAATGAATATAGAGACTTTAACTAACACCAAGAGATAAACGCACACAACAGAAGTAAGATAACGTTAAAACTAAGAACTGATGACTTAAATACACAAGGAATGATAATCAACGGAACAGGGAATAGGTGTGAACTAATCAGAAACTATGACAACTACACAGGCAACACAGTAACCAGGGCTGTGTCCGATATCGACCCTTAAATATGGCACTATTTGAGGGGAAAGCCATTTGTGTCCGAAATCACAGTGGACATTATCAAGTGCATTTATTAAATAACGTGTGTACAACTGATGTACGCTACGCTCAATGGCTAGATACCCATAATGCACTGTGAGGGTGGCGCGCTGAATGAATTCCCACGTCTGACCAGAAGATGGCGCCCGCAGCTGAATCATCCATCCATTCATTTTCCAAACCGCTGGTCCAATGTGGCTACAGCGTAATATCATACAGGTATAAATTCCTTTTTTTAATTGATTATTAAATTGTTTAATTGAGGTTTATACAAGCTAGTTTCCATACCAGAGTTTATTATAAATCTGTTCATTTCTACTGGAGCTAGTTTGCTAAGTTTCAAATGATTATTAAACAGCAAAGACAAACTATAAAGCGGCAGCCCTTCCGGCGTATCATTCACTCGCTCTCACTCACTCCCTCAAGTGAACTATATTAGTGGACTAATGTAGGGGTTAGTGAATGAGGATATGGGGGCGATTTCAGACACAGCCAAGGAAAACCAATACCAGAAACTAGAAACAGAACAAGACAATGACTTTAAGGCCTCAGACACAGAGATTTTTCCAGATATCTGCTCACAGCACAGCTTCATGGAGCGCTGGATAATCAAAACATGGCACGTCTGACAGCGTTTGGCTTTTCTTCTGTTTGAACATCATTCATACGAAGTCACAGAGTGTTTTCTTCAGAGGAGAACAAGAGAGAGCGCGCGGTCAGTACTGAGCTGCTAAATCTATTAGCACTGACGGAAAAATCAATGTGCTCTTGTCCCTGTGAGACTCCCACTCAGATGTAGCCTTCACTTCCATGCAAACACACGGCTGTCTGAAGAATGCAGCGGGGGACAGTGACAGTGAGGTCGCCAAATATTGACTTGTGTCCAGTGGAGAGCTCATGCTTTTAGAAACATGAGGAAAGTGACCATCAGGTCAGAAAGAGAATCAAAGAGAGTCTCTCTTTTAAGAGACTCAATTACTGTGCCAGAGATCACACACTGGCAAATAACCAATCCAGATAACTCTGATGAAATCACTGAACAATTATAAAGTTTTACTTATTAACAGCAAAAAAGTACACATTCAGTTAATATTCATTATTTAACAAAATGTAATAAAAGATTATGAAAAATCAAACATTTAGCCTATCAACACTCGTCAAAGGCTGCTGGAATTTATTTCATGATCTTGCTGTTATGAAATCACTGACGATTATAAAGTTAAAGGATTAGTTCACCCAAAAAATAAAACTCTGTCATCATTTACTCACCGTCATGTTGTTCCTAAGACTCGTTCATCTTCGGTACACAAATGAAGATCTTTTCGATGAAATCTGAGAGCTTTCTGTCCCTCCATTGACAGCTACTCAACTACCACTGATTAACTTTTTGAAGTGTCAAAGTGATAGTAGCGTAGCTGTCAGTGGAGGGACAGAAAGCTCTCAGAATTCATCAAAAAGATGTTCATTTGTGTTCGGAAGATGAACGAAAGTCTTACGGGTTTAGAACAAAAAAATTGGTGGGTAATTAATGAAATCATTTTTGGGTGAACTATCCCTTTAACTGCAAACGTGAATCCAAGCAGAGCTAGTGGATTTAAGTGTGGTGACTTTCATTGTCAAGAAAACACTGTACAATTATACAGTTAATAACTAAAATAAGTGTATATATATATATATATATATATATATATATATATATATATATATATATATATATATATATATATATATATATATAATATTAATTTCGAAGAACTGAATCTACCGACGCACAACCAGCGCTGAAAATGTTTTTCACAACTAAAAAGCATTTTCCCTACATTCAAGCAGTTCTGGTATAGCAACCAAGAGGATATTAGCCATAAGTAAAATATGAAATGTGATTGCTGTTGGTAGAAAACCGGTGCAAACAGGTGCTCTCCAGCTCACCCATCCACTGAGAGGAAGAGGTCACAGGCTTTATCTGGTTGGATTAGCTGAGCGTTAGTTTGTGGCGGGGGAAATGGCCTGATATGAGACTGGTGGTCAGACATAAGCACGCACAGGCAAAATGCAGCACTCATATTTCATACGTCTCCATCTGCATCTCTACAACTGCCTGAAAGATCTAATCTCGCAACTGTCACTGCAGGAAACGCGATATTTCGCATGCGTGTGTAGGCATTGGTTAACTGCTAAAAGGTGGATATCAGTTACTGGCGCGAAATCAAAGATCATACGTGTAATATCTGCATGGTGCACTTTTATTTCCTAAATTACACTGAAAACATGAGATAAGAGATGACTGATGCGATGCCTTACCGAGATCTCTGGCTTTACAGTATAGCATTTTGAAGGTTGCACTGACATCTACAGGCAAGAATGGTGTTGCTTGTTAAAACATTTGAAACTTGTCGCAAAAAATGTACTAGCTAAACTGTATTCTTCTATTCCCATTGAGAAATTCAGCTTGCTCCTTTACCAAATGGGAATAAACCAGTAAAACTCCACCGCTTAGTACACTGGCTTTGACTAGAATTAGTTAGTCATAACAAGAACACATGAAGGGATTTTTTATGTGACAAAAATCCCTATAGATATTAGATGCACGCTATTTGAAAACTAGGCAACACTTTATAAGAAGGTTTCATATGTTGTTAACTACATTAGTTAACATGAACTACATACTATTAATAATAATAACATTAATCTTAAGTCAACTCAAAAGTTGAGTAGCCTATTAATATTAATGCACTGAAACTAATGTGAACAATTAATTGTATTTTTATTCACCAACATTAACAAATGCTTTAAAAAAATATTACTCATAGTTCATGTTAGATAATGCATTATCTAATGTTTGCAAATGAGACCCCGTTGTAAAGTGTTGCATGAAAAATAAGTAGCCTAGTTATTTAACAAACTTTTATATAAAGGCAACTTGCGACTTATTCCAGGGCACAAGCAACCCGTTCAAGCTTGTGTAGCTAACATTCAAAAGTTTGGTGTCAAATGGATTGTGCTCACCAATACTGTAATTATTTGCAATTCCTGTGTATTTTCAGCATCATTACTCCAGTCTTCAGTGTCACATGATCCTTCAGAAATCATTTTAATATGCTGATTTGATGATCAAAAAACATTATTATTAATGTCGAAACAGTTTGCTGCTTCATATTTTTGTGGATACCATGATTAAAAAAAAATGTCAGGGTTCTTTCATGAATAGAAGGTTCAAAAGAATAGCATGTATTTGAAATATAAACCTCTTGTGACATTATAAATGTCTTAACTCTCACTTTTTATCAATTTAACGCATCCATTTATTTATTTATTTATTTTTTTAACCTTACTGACTCCAAACTTTTGAATGACTTGTTTCTTGAAGGGTTACTTTTTGGTTACCAGAGCAGTGTTTAACGCTAACCACCTGAGAAACAGGAAATACACAAAAACACAACTTAAAAGGTAAAAGCAAGTCAAAAACTGAAAAAGAAGAATGTTTATTTTAGCCTACTGTAGAGAGATTTGTCCACATTTGATTTGATGCATTACTTGAAAATGAAAATATGACACCCTGATCCATCATGGCAACCTCTATATGTTACATCATGCCAGAATTATCCAGAATCTCCATAATAACACATTTTCAACTTGTAAGATCAATTCACGTCTTTGTCAAACTCATAATTATAAGTTATAAACCGTTCATTTTATGAAAGCTCTGATTTCCACCAAAATGGCAGTGGCTATGCTTTCTTTGTATTTCAATGTGAATTAAAGAAAGTAGTGATGAAGTATTTTGTTGTCATTACCAACAAACTTGCACATTGATTCATTTCCATGAACACCTCAGAGCCGAACGTCCAAGTTGCCATCTTATAATTACAGGAATTCCAACACAATGTGAATGAAGCATTAGTTGGATAAAGAAACAGGAAAATTAACCAAAAAAAATATTATGATATCACAGTGACATCTCATGATTTGCATAACTACGAATCACTGATGTCCACTGTGTTGGAGTCTGAAAATATATGGTGGGGAGACAGAGAGTACTTAATAGCCTGCTGGTCTTGTGTTGAAATCGACAGAGGGAGACTATGAACAAGAATGGTCCCCGGTGGACCAATGTCTAAAGTGTCTTCAGGCATAACGTCCTCTGAGTGCTTGGACATGTCCTGAGAAGAGGCACCGTCAATGTTCAGTGGTTCCTTTGTGGCGGCGATCGACGGATTGGCCTCCGTTACCACCGTAACCTCAGTCCCGCCCTCCTGGATGAGCTTGTGGAGGCTTTCCAGGTCAGAGCAGGACGTGATGAAGGTGTGTGTGCCATCGGAAGCTGACGCAGAACAGGAGGCGATGAAGTTTTGAGTGCTGGTCTGAGGGGTGGTTTCACCGGGACTGATTTGAGTGAGTAAAACCGTCTGGTGCCCGAGTCCGCCTTCTGGTGCTAGCATGTTGACGTGCTGTATTACAGGGTTCAAAAGCACGTCGTGATCATCCGGACCGAGCAAAACCTTTGCAGCGGAAGCCTGAACAAAAGTAGCCTCCGGTCCTAAAGAGGGCGCCACAATGATCTTAAGATGCGTTGTGCTGTAGGAAGACGGCGAATCGGTTGCAATAGGGGCAAATCCTGCGTTTTCTACGGGTTGTTTGGTAACAGTTTGTGATTCTTGATTATGACTTTGTTGTTGTGCGTTACTGTTATGCTGCCTCTTGTGGCTGCGAAGAGAATCCTCCCTGACGAACGAAGCCTCGCACAAGTCGCAACGAAACGCCCGCGTTGCCTCCAGTCTTGCCCGGTAGCGTGAGCTAAGAGGTTTGGGAGGCTCCTCCCCTGTCCCGCCCTTACCCTGCCTGTCCGGTTTATCCGCATGACACTTCCTCCTGTGAATTAACAAATTACTGCGCTGCTTACTAGCAAACGAACAGTGCTCGCATTTAAAGGGCCGTTCGTCCGAGTGCACGCGCTCGTGGATCTTGAGCGCCCCCTTGCTGGAGCAGGAGTAACTGCACTCGCTGCACTGCAAAGGCTGGGCCGGCTGGTGCTGGCGGGAATGGTGTCGCAGGATGGCTTTGGTGGAGCACTGGAAGTCGCACTTTGAGCAGCGGAAGGAGTCGGAGGCGCTGTGCTTCAGCTGTACATGCGATTTTAAATTGGCCTTCATGGCACAGCGATACTCACAGAGATCACACTTATAAGGCTTCTCGCCGGAGTGAACCCGGCTGTGACGCTTCAGGTCGGAGTTGATTTTGAATTTGGCGTCGCACTGGTTGCACTGGAACGGGGCGTCACCTGAGGAGGAAGCATCCAGACATGTGAACTGAACACACAAATAACACAATTTTTACTACCAGTTCTGATAATTCACAAAAAAGGAATACTATTTAGGGGCTTTCGCACCAGGTAGTTATAGGAACTAGCCACCAGGGTGGTTCTCCGAGAACTAAATTTTCGCCTACGGCCGTTTTCCTGGTTGCATTCGCACCTTATTTTTCATGTAAAAGTGTGCATGGCCATTTGTAAATGTAATGTGTCTGGCTTTCGGTGTCATCCGCTTCCAGTTATTTTAGCTGTACAAAAAAAGCTTGTTATGCTGCTTGATATTGCAACTGGTATTTCTTACCCTATTATTTTAATGTAGTGGCTTAATTATAAACATGCTGGTTTGTAGCGCAAACAGTTTTAACATTTACTGCAATTTGTTATTCTTCTCGTTATTTCCCTATAGCGGCTAATGAACCGGAAGTCTAGCGGAGAACGCTAGAGCCTGAGCACACAGCGCTTCCATTATCTGTCTTTAGTTTACAATCTGTTTAACAGTCCTGTCTAATACGTTATTACATAGAACTGTTATTCAAAGAAGGTAGACAGTATATGAGAAAGGATTAGTGTTTGCCGTGTGGTTGATGTCCAGTGTTGCTAGCTGAGCAGAAATACATAATCATGCTTTTGCTTGGTCCCCTCAAAGCTGCGTTGGATTTTCTCCTTAGCGTAAAGGTTGAGGTCCATCTATCACTGTTTTCCATGTTCGTAGAGTTAGTTAGTGAAGTAAATATACAGGCTATAAACTGTGTTCACGGATAAAAAAAAAAAAAGCCTCAATTTGTTTATAATTGTGGTCTTACAAACTATTCTAACTCAAAAATTCTGGGAAAATGTGTTTTGATAAAAACTGAAAGAGTTGTCGGACGCTTAGTGATGATGACGTTGAAGTTGCGCAACCGTGGTGCAGTTTGTTTATAGCCTATAACCTTTAGCTTTTTACTTCTGGCGACTGCATTTAGGCTTCAAAATTCATGAAAGTTCTGTTCATCTGTGAAAATTATCTTGATGAACAAAACGTGCAAGTATCATAAACTTTTGTTGAACACAGAGCTTGTTTTTAGCGATAATCCAAAATCCTATTGGGTTTTTGTCGAGGGAACCAGTGTGATGCGAACTGCTGGTTGACCAACAAAGTGACGTCATACCTGCACTACTCTATTGTGCAGGGTTAGACCCTACTCTGAAGTAGGAGGTGACTTAGTTCCCCCAAAAGGTGTTCGTAGAACTAAAATCGTTCCCAGTTCCTGAGGTGCGAACACGCCAAAAAGTGGGTACTCCCGCCATTAGTTCTAGGAACTATGAAAAGGTTCCTCTGGTGCGAAAGCCCCTTTTGTTACCAACATACTAATCAAGCAAAATAAAAAGTGCAATTTTTGTAATGCACAAGGCTGTTTAAAAAAACAATACTATTTTGTCATTTTATAAAATTATTTTGGAAAACTTCATGATGTAACTATATAAAATTCTATAATTGATTGTGTGTGTTCTCAAACAAGAAACAGGAAAACAGTTTTATCTCATTAATCTTCTAGCAAGTTTCACATGCAAGTGTATATTCTCAAATATCAGTAGTTCCTGGAAATGGTCTGTGTGGCAGCAAAAAAGAAAAAGAAAAAAGAAGAATTCTAGAAAAACACTTGATTTTTGTGGTCCTTTTAAAGATTTTAGTTGATCTTGTTTTTGTTTTTTTATAACTTATAACTTAATATATATATACATACTACCGTTCACAAGTTTGGGGTCAGTAAGAATTTTTTTGGAAAGAAGTTAAAGAAATTAATACTTTTATTCATCAAGGACACATTAAATTGATCAAAAGTGACAGTAAAGACATTTATAATGTTACAAAAGATTCTATTTCAAATAAATGTTGTTCTTTTGAACTTTCTATTCATCAAAGAATCCTGAGAAATAAAATGTATGACGGTTTCCACAGAAATCTGAACTGTTTTCAACACTGATAATAATCATAAATATTTCTTGATCATCAAATCATCATATCAGAATGATTTCTGAAGGATCATGTGACACTGAAGAAATGATACTGAAAATTCAGCTTTGATCACAGGAATAAATTACACTTTACTACTATATATTCACATAGAAAACAGCTGATTTACACTGGAATAATATTTCACAATTTTTACTGTATTTTTAATCAAATAAACACAGCTTTGGTGAGCAGAAGAGACTCTTTTAAAAACATTAAAAATCTTAGTGACCCCAAACTTGTGAATGGCAGTGTACACACACACACACACACACACACACACACACACACACACACACACACACACACACACACACACACACACACACACACACACACACACAGTATATAATGCATTATATTTACACTCAACCGTAAAAGGTTTGATTTCTCTCAATTCTCATCAAGGCTCCTTTTATTTTTATTTGATGAAAATACTATAAAAACTGTAATACTGTGAGTTATTACAACTTAAAACATTTTATTATAACTTTTGTATTTTAATAAAATTTATTCATGTGATGGAAAAATTGAATTTTCAGCATCATTACAGTCTTCAGCGTCACATGATCCGATTTCCGATTTGTATCAGTGTTGAAAACAGTTGTGCTGCTTCATATTTTTGTGAAAAGTTCAAAAGAACAGCATTTATTTGAAATAGTAATCTTTTGTAACATTGTAAATGTTTCTACTTTCTCTTATGATCAATTGAATGCATCCTTGCTGAATAAAAGTGTCAATTTCTTTAAAAAGAAATAAACATCTTACCAACCCCAAACCTGAGTGTAACTGGCATAATCCCCAGCTGTCCTCACCTGTGTGAGATCGGAGGTGAACGGTCAGCTGGCTGGAATTGCGACTGGCGTAGGGGCATATCTGACACTTAAAGGGTCTCTCGTCGTAGTGGATTCGCAGATGCTTCTTCAGGCTACTGCTGTCGGCCGCCGCGTACGGACAGTGCTTACACTTGTGTGGTTTCTCTCCCGTGTGCAAACGGCTGTGGAGATTCAGCTTATCGCGACGACTGAAACGTTTATGACACAGTTCACACTCGAAAGGCCTCTCGCCTGTAGAAAGGAGACAGATCTCAGCACTTTAATGTTCACCTGGCATCATTTTGATAATGTCAGATAAGATGAACACACAGAATGGAAATTACTTACCAGTATGTGTTAACATATGTCTCTCCATGTCTTTTTGGCCGTACTGAGTTTTGAATGTACAACCTAAGGGCACAAAATGAAATAAAACATCTTTTAAGCTCCATATAGCACAGATTTGTAATACCTTAAAGGGTTCTTAGCTCGGTTCTGTCAACACTGCATCATTAAACATCATCGTTTAGCGCCTCAGTACTTGAGCGAGCTCTTAACGCATTATAGTCCTTCAAGTTTATTGCGATCTCAAAATTCTGGCCAGGTGATAAAACCTAGAATATCAAAATCAACTTCAGGCGGTAGATCCTTTTCCTATTTAGCACCTAAACTCTTAACCTTGTTCGGGAAGCAGTCACACTCCTTCAGTTTAAATCTAGACTAAAAACACTCTTTAACCTGGCTTACACATAACAAATTATCACATTTCTATAATTCACATCCATTAGATTGTTAGGCTGCATAAACTAGGCCAACCGCAACCAGGAGGACTTCCAATAACACCCGATGTACATGTTGCATAATAAGAAGAATGGCATCTATGCTAATACAAGTCTCTCTGTTTATCCTGAGGTTACCGTAGTCTGCCGTATCCGGTCCGTATCCGGATCAGATGGAGGACCTGTGTCTAGACACGATCACAACGCATCCCTGAATGTCAGAAGAGACCATGTCTACTAGCCAATCCCCTGTGAAGGCCTCGTCGACACAGAACCTCAGCAAAGACCACAAGAACCAAACAAGTCCTCCGCACAGACCCATGACCAGCTTCAGCTGCATACTGGCATGAGGAGTCCGATCTTCAAGCAAAAGAAACCGGATGAATATTTGAATGCTACTGATCCACAATCTCGGTAATTCTGACTTCTGAATCATAATCGCACCATGTTCGTTCGTTGGCCAGAGGAGAACTGGCCCCCCGACTGAGCCTGGTTTCTCCCAAGGTTTTTCCTTCATTCTGTCACCTGATGGAGTTTGGGTTCATTCCCACTGTCGCCTCTGGCTTGCTTAGTTGGGGACTATTAATATTCAACAATATTATTGATTTGACTGCACTGATGCTGTAGGATGAGAACTGAACTGAGCTGATCGATGACATCAATGTTTTCTGCACAACTGCTGTAGGTGAAATTAACTAATTTAATAATTGATGATCTTTACAACGAAACTGACCTGACTTCAGCTGAACAATGGCACTGTTTTCATTTAGAGCTGCTGTAGAGGCCAAAATGAATTCTGTTTGCATCATTGCATCATTTGCTTTATGATATGCTTTGAAACAATCCGTATAAAGTACTATATAAACAAAGGTGACTTATCTGTGCCCTTTTACAAAGTCTTGATTTTGTTTTTGGCGTCTACTAGAATTGCCTTTCATTCTTGAATGTTCAGAAAAACATTCTTTTTTAGATATTTTACATTGTTGCAGCACCATATTTTACATATTTTTTCTTCCCAGTCTGTCAGTAACGCTCAGTTTACTTCCTGTCTCTATAAAGCTCCTCCTTCTGAAAAGCGCTGTGTGCTCTGATTGGTCAGCTGGATCAGTGTTATGATTGGGCAACCGCTTTGAGCGTGTTTGGGAAATGTCAAGCCCCTTACCATAACCGTGAGTATCAACCATAGACTGTAAAAAAGGATGGACGACGCCCCTTCACTCTCTTCCATTGGTGAAAAGTGAAGCCGCCAAAGTCCTAATATGGCGCTGACATCTTGCACAGATTTGGGACCCGAGTCTGCGCAGTAGTGAGCAGGAAGTAAAGCCGGGATATCAGCCCTATAAGGTCCCGCCCTTACTCCTGCAGAAACGGTTACTACAAAGTTTACTGTGTGAAAAAAACAGTTATGGACATGTAGAAATTAAAGTTAAATCTCCTCCCGAAAATCCCCCAAAAAGTCAGTTGGTGCCTTGGTGACTACTTCATTTAGAGAAGCTGTCAATCACAGCTGTCAATCATGACATCACATTCCCGTTTTTCGCATTCCCAAAACCGAACACTTACACTTAAATCAGTGTGATAAAAACAACCTAAAATGACAGAAAACATCTTTGAATTTTTTTTATTTGAAGTGTAATTTGATTGTTTCGTTTCCATTGTGTCCATTAGGCTTCATGGGGAGGCGGGGTTTATGACCGATACTGGGACCAGCCACCAGGGGGCGATCGAGGCGCTTTGGCTTCACTTTTCAGCACTTGCGCGGCACGCTTGGTTTCAACACACTACTAACTAACTCAACCAGGCCCCGCCCCTTTATTTTGCTTATGGCTTGGGTGCGAATCATTTAAATGAGGAATATTGTGACGTGTTTGTTCCCGGAAGAAAACTCAAGACTCTCAAGGCGTTTCCGGGAGTTCAGAAACAGTTACTGACATAGAGAATGACTACCTTTGGAGTGACCTTTTTCATGCTCAAACAGCAACATTACACACTAAAGAAAGTTGAACAAGTAGAAAAGCATACTAGGTCCTCTTTAAAATAAGAAATGCAATGATGTTGCTGACACTTACCTGAGAATGTGCATATGTGTCTTTTTTGAGTTAGTGCAGGTTTCAGCTTTTTGGAGGGGGTTTTCTGGGCTCTGGTGAGGGTCTTCTTGACTTTTGGTACACATGTCTGAAATGACTCTAAAAAACGCTTTCATGAATAGTAAACAGTGCAGTCTACTATATGCAGAGTATTTATGAGCTTTAAAGTGACATGGTACTTGGAGGTGAAACTCACCACTGGATACACTGTTTCGTGCTGATATATGAGTCGAGGGGATCTGGCAGCAGTTTTGCTTGTGTGCAAAAAAGAGCTCAACGTTGTTGTACTGCTGTTTGCAGAAGCCGCAGATGTGGATGTCAGGACTCACTTCTACTAATAGGTGGTTTATTCCTGTGAATTAACATCAAATAAATATAAAAGGGGGGACACATTGTAGTACCTAACAGGGGTTAGTCAATAAAACTGAAACACTGGCCTAGTGTTGGAGGATTCATGCCTATATATAGGCGGTCTGGTGGCCAATCTTCACTGATTTTACATTCCCTCAGTGAGAGCGTTAAATTAGCAGACCAATAGCACAGCTGGACATCAAATATTGCAATCCACACAACATAATAGGACACATATCAGAGTTCAAATTGTTGGTGCGTGATCTGTGACCAGGACAGCAAGTCTTTGTGGTGTATCGAGAGCCAGAGTAATGTCGGACTAAACACATCCAACAGGAGTAAGTGTCGTCGCAAGTGGAAGATGTCTGAAAGGTCTGTCCAGAAACTAACCCGGATTGTATACAATAAACATAAAACCACAGCTTCCCAACTCACTGCAGAATCAAATGCGCACCTCGACTCTCCCGTTTCCACCAAAACTGTTCATCAGGACCTTCACAGAGTCAATATTCATGGTCAGGCTGCTATACTCAAACCTTTGGTCACTTGTGAGTCGTGCCAGTGTCAACTATCAGTTTCAATGGTGCCAACAGAGTGCAAATCTTAGGGTGTGGACAATGTTAAATATGTATTGTTCTCTGATGAGTCCACTGTCTTTCCCACATCTTAACACACGGACTGTTTCTGCCAAGAGTGAAGCCATCAGTGATGGTTTGGCCTGCAATATCATGGCATTCCCTACTGTGCTTAAGAGAGTAGGGACTACTGAATCATTCACCATTAATTTTAATTTTTGGGTGAACAATCCCTTTATGTTGTAAATGTCATTGATTCCAAGACGAATTGATGCTGTATTGGCCCGCAAAAGGAGGCCCTACTACACCATACCAATACATTATTGTGGTCTAAAACAAGGTGTTTCAGTGAACAACCCCTGTATATTTATACACACACACACACACACACACACACACACACATTTACATATATATATATATATATATATATATATATATATATATATATATATATTAAAAATAATAATAATAATAATAATTGTAATATATATATATTATGTATATATATATATATATATATATATATATATATATATATATATATATATATATATAGTAGCTAGCAATATATTATATAGTATCAAATGCTAACAATACCTGATTGCCCATAACTGTACCATCACTTAAGTTTCATTAACTTCAACTTTCATTGTTTGTAAATAAATGTATTCAACAACGTATGGATCATAAATTACGCTTATATTTATTATAAACTAAGGACTTTAATTATTTAATCCATTTATTTAACAGTATTAATATTTGTATAATTTTTGTGATGATTATTCACCTGTATTGCACAGGGCTTTTTTACACATCAGTTTTAAAACAGATTTTTGTTTTTCTTGGGTTTTGTATATATTAATGATATCGCTTTGTACCTTCTCCGTTGAATGTTGCCATCTGGATCAAGATGCCAGCTGAGATTCGATCCGTAAAGTATTTAATAACTTTATTTCGCGTTTACTGATGTTGTTGTTCTGTGCCTTCTTCATTTCAAACGTTTTTTCAGCAGAGTTCAGAGTTGATGGTTGGTTTTGCGACAGTGTGAACTGCTTGACGGTAAACACTCAAAAGTGAACGGCGCGAAACAGCGCCTCACCAGTCAGGAGAGAAGCATTGCGTCATCGATAGATAGATAGATAGATAGATAGATAGATAGATAGATAGATAGATAGATAGATAGATAGATAGATAGATAATCACCTTGTGTCTTTTATAGCTACAAATGCTACTGTAGTGTAAGGATTTTTCTTTAACAGTGTTAACAAGTATAAGCACTGCCAGGAACAGGTTAAGGTAGGTGTAGCCTACATGTTGAATTAAAATAATTGTTTTTTTTAATCAACATTCTCTCATACGGATTTTTGTAAATAATGATTAAGAAAACAGCTGCAAGTATGGGGGTATATTTGTTGCATTATTTCAAATAAACAGATTGAGATGCACAAATAAATGTAGGCTAGTTTTACAAAAATGTATAAAACTCACAAATAAATAAAGTGAGATTTGGAAATAATACGAATATTTAGGCCTACATCATTCATTTGTGAATCGCTGCACGCATTTGTTTTTCGAAACAATTCCAGGGTCACATACAGACAAATTCATTCATTTTTGTGAAACTCTACATTTATTTGTGGATCTTATTTGTGAATTTAATTTTTTTTTGTGAATCTCCTTACATTTATTTGGAATAATTCAACAATTCTAACCCAAACATAAGGTGTTTTCCCAGTAAATTATGTTTCCTTGGCATGTGTTATTAATAGGCTACAGTTTTGGCACAGAGCTACAGGTAATCTATCTGTGCTCCATGTAAAATTTTAGTTTTTTTTGTTCAAAAGGCACTATATATATATAGTGGAATGGTTATAAGTCAAGCAATTACATTTTTTTTGTGCAACTTTGTTTCTAAACTCATGCATTGAGATTTGCATTAAGATTGTGTGTGTGTCGATTCCCCACGAGGAAGTATGGAGATGAGTGGCCCTGTCACTTCATTTGAACCCAGCTGAGCTCGACAGCTGCTTAATGGCTGCAGGCTGTCAGAACAGAAGACATCTTAGCGTCGGAGTTTTCATTGTTGACAGTCTCGCAGGACCTGGACTGCAGTTACACGAGATGAACACACGGGGGAGTCCGCGCTCCATCCTTCGCCTCCAATGAGACTGAGCTGTGAGACCACAGGTACGCTTGAGCAGCCTTTTGGTACTACATAATATATATACAAATAATATATTATTTGTATATATTATTATTATATTTTATTTATGATAATTGTTTTATAACCAATTTTTTATTATAATAATAAATCATTATAATTTTTTTTTACTTACTGTATTTATTGTTTTAAAATAATTGTAACATTATTTATACAAATTATTCATATATATATATATATATATATATATATATATATATATATATATATATATATATATTAATAAATAAATATTATTATTATTATTATTTTGACATAATATATATTATGATAAAAAAACAGAAATTTCTGATTTATTTATTTATATATATATATGAATATATTAATAATTTGTATAAATAATGTTACAATTATTTTAAAACAATAAATACAATAAAATATATAATATATATATCAGAAATGTCTGTTTTTATCATATAATATATATTATGTTAAAAAATAATAATAATGAAAATAATGAAAACTTAGAGATGTTAGATTAGTTGGTACAAACATATTGAATTTCTAAATTATAATTATTATCATCATCATCATCATCATCATCATCATCATCATCATCAATTTAATGCTATGCCAAATATTAATATCACATTAGGCACATTTTATATAGCCTATCAGGAAAGTCCAGGATGTCTAATGTTCACAAGTTTGTTAACAAAACAACAAAAAAACACGTTCACCGCAGTGGACAAAGCCGAATATATTATTCATTATTATTAGGGTGATCCGAGTCTCACAAAGCAAAATCATTCAGATAGTATATATGTATCTATCCCCGTTAGCAGAGGACATACTGACTAGCACATTTATTTCTCTGAGTTATATTCAATAAAATATTTACATATAATTCTTAGTCACCTCAGGCCATTCTGCTCAGGTTGTGGTGTGAAGGCTGTGAGTAATCCCACTCATCATTAATTTACGTGCCATTTTTATTCCCTTATGCTGTGATTCAAAGGCAGATCAGATTGGGTTTTTCACATATTGTGAAACAGACGAAATGAAAGGCACCGTCATGAATGGACTGACACTATTAGATGTAATATGTAAATAAAATATGCTTTACATCAAACATCTAATATATATATATATATATATATATATATATATTATATGTATATTACATTACAATGCTTTTAATACTCTGTTGATGATTATGCTGTCAGGTGTGAGTTTAGATATGGATCTGAGTCAAATCTTGAACCAAATCTCGAAAATATCTGTTTTTATATATTATAATCAGTGTTGGGGGTAACTCATTACAAGTAACTTGAGTTACGTAATCAGATTACTTTCAAGTAATTAGTAAAGTAACGCATTTCTTTTTCAATTTACAACTAAATATCTAAGTTACTTTTTCAAATAAGTAACGCTAGATACTTTTTCACATTTAATGACTGACAGCTCTCCTTTCCCCAAGTTGAGAGAAATAAAGTGAGGAGGTGTTGTGTTCGCTGTGTGAGTGTGTGTGTGTGAACATGATGGTTATTTTAGTTCTAGACTAAATGTGAACATGCATTTACTCACGAAAACATCAGGTATTTCTCAAAATGAATAAAAACAGTGAAATGCAATTTCAGAATTTTATGCAAAACTTTTATAACTAACTGTATTAAATTGCACAAATATACTTTATTTATTTAATCTCACTTTATTAACCAGTGTCTTTGCTGCTGACCTTCAATGATCTAATTCAACCTTACTAATAAGCAAAATTTACTTTAGATTAGATTTAAAAATAAGAGTGTTAGGTGAAAGGTTTGTTTGAGTGGCGCCCTCTATTGTACAGGAGTAAATATGCATTTCCATCAGCCTGAGGATTGTTCACTTCACTTTTGGTGTGAAAGGGCCTTAACATTTGCCAAAAATATAACTTTTTTTGTTGTTATATAAAAAAACAAAAAAACAAGCAAGCCCAGCCCAGCCCAGGTAAGAGAAATTAATGCAAAAGTAATGTAACGCATTACTTTTCATAAAAAGTAACTAAGTAATGCAATTAGTTACTTTTTTTGGGGAGTAACGCAATATTGTAATGCACTACTTTTAAAAGTAACTTTACCCACTGATTATAATATATTTTTGTAAAAATAATATTAATAAATGTACATATTAATAATTATAATTTGTTAAAATTATGTAAAACACAACAATAATAAAAATAATGATTAATTAAAAACAAATAAATTATAATTAAAATCACACATTCAAATATATTATATATTTCATGAATATATACTGTATATTAAAATCAAATATTAAAAAAATGTAAAATGTTTATACATTATAATAAAATTTGAAATGTTGGGGCATTACAAGTAATGCAAGCTAAGTAATCAGATTACTTTTTTCAAGTAACTAGCGAAGTAACATTACTTTTAGATTGGCATAAAAATATATCTGAGTTACTTT
This sequence comes from Vimba vimba, assembly GCA_022828995.1. Classification (NCBI taxonomy): domain Eukaryota; kingdom Metazoa; phylum Chordata; class Actinopteri; order Cypriniformes; family Leuciscidae; genus Vimba; species Vimba vimba. The sequence continues at coordinate 27,822,213 of CM040837.1, read as the reverse complement.
TTCAAATAAGTAACTCAAGTTACTTTGTTTCCCCTGTATTGACTGACAGCTCTCCTGTCCTCATGCTGAGAGAAATCGTAAGTTCAGAGGCGCTGTTTGTAAACATGATGGACTAAATATTAACATTTCCAGTGATTTACAGTAAACTGATTCAGTATTCCTCAAAATGAATAAAAACAGTGAAATGCAAACTCATATTACACAAACCTGCAATAATTAAGTATGTTAAATAGCACAAATGTACTTTATGTATTTAATCTCACTTTATTAAACAATGTCTTTGCTGACCTTCAATGATTGAATTATATCCATAATCAGCTAAAAAGATCACATTTGTGTTTCATATTCATTGTTGAAATAAAAGTGTTGAACTTTCTTCTCCTGCTTCATATTCTTCTGTGGTCCAGGATTGTTTGAGTGGCGCCCTCTACTGTACAGGCGTGAGTTTACATTTCCTTCAGCCTGACGATTATTCATTTCATTTTTGGTGTCAAAGCGCCGTAAGATTTGCCAAAACATTTTTTGTTATTGAAAAGCAAACAAGCAAGGCCAACCCAGGTGAGTAACGTAACCCATTACTTTACATAAAACCTAAGTAACGCAGTTAGTTACTTTTTAGGGAGTAACTTAATATTGCAACACATTACTTTTAAAAGTAACTTTCCCCAATGCTACACATGTAGTTTTTTTTAATCAAAATAATATTAATAAATGCAAAAATAATTATGTTTAAAAATTAATTAAAAACAATAATTATAAATTATTATAATAAACATTTAAATAAAATAAAATTAATTTTATAAAATATTTTAAAATTCATTTAAAATTTTAAACAAATTTATATAAAAAAATTAGAATTAATTATATAATTATAAAATTATTATTATTTTATATTTTATAATATATTTATAAAAAAGCCCAAATCATTAAAATAAATAATTATTATTATTATAAGACCAATTATTATAATGCTTTATTATTATAATACATCATTTTCTATAAAATAATAATAACGTTACACTTTTCCATTAAACAAAAGCATAGTGACTAAAGGCTCTCAAGCTGCATAAAAGACCTTACATGTACAGCAGTGAGACATGTGAACATAGTGCACAAGTTTTGGGACGACATGAGGAATGATAACAGAGATATGAATGCTGATGTACTTGTCTAATCAGTTGCCTTTTTGGGTTTGTCACAAGGTACTTAAAGAAATTTAACGAGACATCCTTAAAATCTTAAGAGCTTATTTACTGCAAATCATTCTTGAGCAATGTCAGACAACTTCCACCGCACGCATTAGCAGAATTACAACAGACCATAATACTGACTTAATCAACGTGCTTTAAAGAAATATTTCACAAGAACTGTGGGATTCCCCACGGGAACAGTTTTGATCATCTATTTAAGTTCTTGCAATTCTCAGCCTCCATAATTTCTCAACATCCCATAAACAAATGTTATGCTGTGTTTACATTATTTGTCAGATGGCTCTGTTTCCTGGTTGTTTATGGAATATGGGGGCAGGGATGGAGCATGTTTCAACATCTCCTCCAACAGATAAAAGAGGATCAGGATGAATTAATTGAATGAAAACGTGAGTCAGCACAAGATGAAAGGAAAGATGGAACACGGAGACACCTGTAAACTAAACGTTTCTGTCTGGGACATTCTCATTTGAAGAGCCACGCCAGGTTTCACTCAGCCTAAGGTCAGGGCAAAATAATATCAGCAAAACTGGGCCGAACGGAAAAATGAAATGTGTACGGCGGGGTGATGTGTTTATGACGTGAGGAGGAACAGGAAAAGACGTTGTGAAGGTCCATGTTTGGTTTGAGCTGCATGATAAATTATACACACATGTAGAGTACGAGTCGTGTTCAGCGGCTGTTATCATTACATCAGATAAAACCAGACACTGTCTGGAAAACATCAGATCTCGGTGCACAAACACACTTATGCACACTGAACATGTGTGACTTTATTGTTTTCATACAAAGCAAATTATCATTTCTTCAGACTTTTTGCACTTTTAGAATAATAAAAAAACAAAACTCTGATTGTCCCCAAAGAAAGTTTTTGTCAGATTTCTGGGAACAATTTTTGTCCCCAAACTATAGCTAATCAAACTGACTACACATACTTTCAAACAGAGGTTATTATATTTAAATAATAATAATAATAATAGTTATTATAATTATTATTATTATAATACTTTATTATTATTATTATTATTTTATATTACAGTATATTATACAGAATTTGCAATAATGATAAAAAAAATGCTTTATTATTATTGTATTATTTCATATTACAGTATATTATGATACATAATTAGCAATAATAATTATAATAGAAATAATAAATGAATTATTATGCTTTGTTGTTATATTATTTTATATTGCAGTATATTATTATACATAATTTGCAATAATAATTATAATAAGTAACTAAATAAAAATTATAATGCTGTATTATTATACATAATTTGCAATAATTATAATAAATAATTCATATTCATAATAATAATAATTATAATAAGTAACTAAATAATTATAATGCTGTATATTATTATAGAATTTTATATGACAGTATATTATACATAATGATAACAAAAAATAAATAAATATAATGCTTAATTATTATTATTATATAATACAGTATATTATGATGCATAATTTGCAATTATAATAAATAAATGAATTATTATGATTTATTATATTTTATAACAGTATATTATTACAACATTTATAATAATAAATTAATTATAATGCTTTATTATTATTATTTTATATTATAGTATGTTTTATACATAATTTGAAATAAATAATAAGTTATTATTAAATTATATATATATAAAAACAAACATATTAATATATTATAAACAAATATATATATATATATATATATATATATATATATATATATATATATATATATATATATATATATATTTGTTTATAATATATTAATATGTTTGTTTTTTATAATAACATAAAATGTATAAAATTTAAGATATTTTAGCATATAATTTTAATATTTTGTATATTAGCTTAAACAGTAGAGCGCAGCGATATCAACGTCAAGGTCATGGGTTCGATTCAAAGGGAATGCATGAACTGGAAAAAATGTATACCTTGAACTCAAGACACTTGAATACATATCAATGCATACATGTAAAATATCAACAACAGATTTGAAATACATGAAGGTCCAGTATGTAATGTGGATGATCTGGACCAAATGATGCACATGATATCTGAAGAATGGAGAACCAGAGAGCAAAAAAAATGAAACAAGTGTGTCACTTCAGGCAAAATCAGGCCTTTAAAATCACACGAATAAACAATAAACTACATAAACTGAACTTTCCCCAGATTCCAGCGAGAGCCTGCGGATCCGTCGGCCGTTTAATCATGTTCTGTGGATCTACGGCCTCTTCACATCTAATAAGCTGTTTGAAAAACATTTCTTTCATTCATAACCCTTTGAATTTAACTCAATGCTGATGTGTACTCTACTGTGTTTTATGGCTATAATAGATTCAGGTCATTGCAAAAAAAAAAAAAAAAAAGGGAGACTATGAAACCCACATCTTGAAAATCATCTCGTAGATCCATTACTTTTCAAAGTGACTGCACTGTAAACCCGAATAAGTAAGCAGAACTCAAAAAATGTAAGGCAATCGATTGCCTCAATTTATTTAAGTTTTGAAATTCAAAGTTTAAGTAAGCAGAACTGGCAGATTTTAAGTTTGTACTTAAACATTTCAAGTTAAGTTAACAATTAAAATCAGAGTACACTATTTCATACATTTAACTTAAAACCTTCATGTAATCTCAATGTGAACACTTTCATTAGTATTAACTTATAGTTTTAATAAGCTAGTTTGCTAACATACTATTATGTTATCATGCTAACAATAGTATGTTATACAGCACTTGCTGCATGAGTGCAACAATATAAAGATTTTATTTGCTCTCAAATCAAGCCACATGCACCACTTGTCACCATGATGGTAACTATCCTAAAACCAACATTAACAGAAATTCTTCTAAATTAGCATAACAAAACATTAATCAATACTCAATCTCCCACTTAACATTAATCTTGCACAAAAAAACCCCAAAACATTATATTACACTTAATTTTAGCATTTAATCTCCCATTCAAGTGCCATTGGCAAAGCATGCTGGGAAATAGACATCCCAGCCGTTTCAGTTAGACTTAAGTTTATTTAAATTAAAATAAATTATTTCATAAAACTCAAAACAATGAAACAGTTCAGTTTACTTAAAATATATCAGTTCTGTGAACTTGAAAGAAAAGAAAGTGCTAAATACTCATAAAAGTTAATTTGACTGAACTAATTAGTTTAATTTAAGTTTGTCCTACTCAAACCAATTAATTATTTTGAGCGTTAGGGTTTACAGTGTGGATGATTTTTGCCTTCTGGACGATAAAGGAGAAATCAAAATCCCACTGATTTATATGGAAAACGGGGCTTAGCACATCTGTTTTTTAATTTAATTTTATTTTCTTGAATAAAACCAGATCATTTATTTGGTTATAAAACACTTTTTACATGTTAGTTTACCTAGCATGTTCACACTGATTTCTGAACTGAAATGATGTGCATTCATTAAATGGAAGTTGAAGATTTTGCCGTTCAAATGTGCCTTGCTTGTTTGGATTCCATTCTGTATTATGAAGAGACAGAGATAATGAACAAAAAAAAAAAAAAAGGATCTAACGGCTTGCAAAAAAAACAAAAAAAAACAAACAGTATTTGTATGCAACAGTGCACATACCACAAAAACTTGCTGACACAGTGATTGCCTGTATTAGCATTATGATGTTCATTATTATTATTATATAATCATGCAATGAAGCTGGATTAGAGGATGGATCAAAGCTGCTTGTTTTGAGCGCTGATGCT
>CM040837.1:27774774-27809774 GCA_022828995.1 Vimba vimba | reverse complement strand
CAGCGAAACAGGACTGCCAGTACACAGAAGTGTGTGTGTTTATGTGTGTGTGTGTGTTCAAGGACACAAAGAACTGTGGTGCAACTCCTAGAACCTTAAAGGCAGTGTTGGAATTGTGTCAAAGCTCTTGGGGGGTTTCTGTCAGTTATGAAGAATATAAACAGAACAAAAATGATGGTGAGCACAGCATTTCTTTAAAAGATAGTGGCAGCACTGCTTCATTCACTGCTGTTTAGAACAACCCACAGTGGCAAAAAAAGAGAGAATTTGATACGATTATGATGCTGATGACCGTTGAACACGTCATCACAGTCTGTGGCCATCTGAACAGCCTAAAATAGATCTTACGCGGGACAATCTCTCTTTTTTTGTCGTTATATTTTTATCAGTTTGTTTTAAGAAGAAAAAAAAACTGTAATTATTGTCATGATTCATATATTTCGTCATCTTTGCATTTTTATCAGTAATAATGTCCTTAATAAAATGAACACTGTTATTGAGTGTTAATAACGTGTATGTGCTTCTTATAACGTTTTTTTGTTCATCCTTGAGTTCTAGTTTAACAGTATCAATGCATCACTCTGGGAATTCATGGATGGCTAGTATTTCAACATGCTGTCACAATAAGGCTTAATTTTGTATCTTTATTTGGACATTTTTCCCTTTAAGGCTTTTTGAATGTCCTATGGATAGTATATCATTATAATGAGCTCAAATAAAAACAAAAAACGCAGAGCTCACAAATCACAGAAGATCACAATGGCGCAATCTTTTTTTTTTTTTGGCAGATACGAGGTGATTTATGGCATGAAATGAATTACATTTGGCAGTTACCACTGTTTTTTTACAAGTCTTACTGATTTTAGTTAGAGTCTTACAAATCAGGTTTTTCAGATCACCCAGAAATAATAAAAAAAATCATCTAAAATAATGGAAATGGGAAGTTTTTTGGCCAGATATGTGATGTTTCGTGTCACTAATCGAATTTGTTTAGGCAATCATCATCACCGTTGTGCTCTTTTCCTCTTCTTAAAGACGCAGTGCTAAAAGCCGACCACGCTCTCATAGTAAGCGAAGTTAGTTTTCGTGTGCTTTATCAAATTTTCCTTCCCAAGTATTAGAAACTCTACCAGCCCAGTAATCATATCTTCCCTCCTTCAGTCTGTCCCCTCCAGTAATAAAACACTTTTTACACTATGTTCCATTTGCTAATGTGTATCTGATGTCTTCTAATCGCAAGGATAAGCGGGGTTGCAATGCATCCGGAAATAAAAGACGCCCAAAAGCGGCGTCTTATCAAGATGAAGCAGCGCGCTATTACGACCCGGAGTTATCCATCACCATCCGTCACAGATCAGACTGCAGGAAACAGATTACACACTCCTGAATCTTTATGGAGATATTATATTGCTTTCATCTGCATTTTTTATAGAGTCTGATCCGAATCGTGCATTCTGTGTCAGGAACGTAAGCGCGGCCCTTTGGCTCCCACTTTCACAAAACGGACTATCGCATCTGAATCCGCTGAGAGGAGCGATCACATTTCCTTTGAAACGAGAGGGAATCAGGGACTCCTGTTCTTTTTTAATACAATTTGCTCATGGTCCGCAGACCAAAAGAAGAGCCGTCAATCGGGCCGGAGTTGCTAATGAGTTGGCTGGTAAAATCCAGAGTGGTGGGCCCAGCTGTCATCCATTAGGTGATGGTTTTAAGACTAGCAGTGATACTTCATTAATTAACCTTCACATTCTATGTAGATCCGCTCATCAAGATGCAGTTAATTAAAGAAAGGTCAGTCCAAGGGCTGTTACGAGCTGCATCATTACAATAGAGAGATGGCGCTGCTCGAAGAGAGATAAGTAAGAAGAGAAAGTGCTGGGTGAAAGGCTGCTTTTCTGCAGATTATCATTTCGCATTTCCCTCAAAGAAAAGGAGGTTCTGGGATGGAAAAGCATGGCTTTTAAATCAGATAGTTTCAAGGCAGGAACTACTAATGTAAAGTCTGGAAGGCAGGATAATGTTTTCAGAACAACAACAACAACAACAACTCAAGCAGAAAACTAGATCACTCTCAGAGAAAAAAGTGGATCAATGGGGTTCTAGACTCACTTTTAAAGAACACTTTATGCTAAAAAGGTTCTATATAAAGAGAAACGATTACGTAATACTTTCATGTTTAAAGGGTTGGTTCACCCAAAAATAATTTACTCACCCTCAAGCCATCCTATGTGTACATGGCTTTCTTCTATCAGCCAATTAAAACTCTTCCAAGCCTTATAATGGGAGTGAACGGTACCTTGTTTTTTTGATGCCCAAAAAAGAATTGCCCATTTTGATTTCATGGTGACTTTAAAGGTGAAGTTTCCAGATGTAATCGCAATTGTTTGTTTTTGGACGTGTCGTTACTTCATCATTTGGCTCTTAAATCAGGGGAAACACAGGCCTGAGCGCCGGATCCATCACAAGTACTGTCCTGGAGGAAACGGGATAGAAGGAGAATATAGTTGAAACTCCTACATTATACGGTCCACCAACCTTGCTCTCACGGCAGCATGTGTTGTATAATACTCTTTTTTTCATGAAAAAAGCTCTAATGGATAAAACACAAGTTAAATATTCATCAGTGCCGATTGACAGCATCTATCTTTTAGCTGCATGCCACTTTCTTTTCTTTGCAGTCGTGTCTTTCCCGTGATGGCTCGGACCGAGAGTGAATTTCGTGACCCCACACTTTGGCTGGTAAAATGGCATTGAAAGTAAAAAAAAGACCTAGAGAAGAACATCAAATAGTTATGTTTCATATATGAGTGAGATTCACTGTCTTATTTATCTCGCAATTTCTTGTCCCAGTTCCAGAAGACTTTCACTGTGAAAATTACATTTTTTCATTCTTTTTTCTCTGGTGGTTGATCTGTGTGCTTTCACATGAAACGTTGGGATAAATGGACCTTCCATTTCCTTTTCATATGATGGTATATATAGGTCAGCTGTTATATTGCAGTGGCTAAAAAGTCAATTTAGTTTGAAAGGTTTTAAGGGCCTTTCTCTAGGCAAAAGGCAGTTTCTGATATCTCACAATTACCAATTGACCAGAAACAAAGCAAGGCCCAAAAATGCTGAAAATGGACAAAATCCCGCTCTGCTGATCGACAGCTCATTTTATCTCTGAGTGCGGGCCAGTTGCTTTGATGTCAGCTAACTTGAATATGCTTTATGCTCAATTAACATCCCGCGGGGAGATTTTTACAATGCAATTGTAATGTGGCAGTGACATAAGGCTCTAGAGCAAAATGAACAAGTCAAGCACTCTCATATCAGTTCACTTATTCTGAAAGTATTTCCTCCAAGTGCTTGAAACTATTTCATTACACTAGATTTTAACACATGCCAAAGTAGACGCCATGATGAATGTTTTTAAACATGTTGCTAGGGTGGTTCCCAATTTTCTATGAAATTCTTGTCCCTAAATATGGCTCATGTTGCTTTAGTATGCAATAGTATTACTGATGCTATGCCTTAGTTTTCTAATAACTATGAATTAAGTTTTTGCTGTCTTTAAAAACTCACAGAGACTATGCTTTCTCAGTCAACAAAGACTGAAGCCTTGAATATATGAGAAATCAGCTTAGTTTATTTCACAACAAAAGAAATACTGAATGTAAGCGCACATACATACCATTCTTCCACTTCCACTTTTCTTATTCTTTATTCTGCTGACCCACCAAACCCATTTGATCATCAGAAAATCATGCATGTGCTTTTTAAGCAAAAATTAAACAAAGGACTTGCATAGTCCTCATCATTTTAAAAGGAAACGTTGAATGAATCATAGTTAAAGTGCTATTTAATAAGGCTAGGTAGACTTTTCTGGAAAGAACTGTGTATTGCGGCGATGGACAGCAGGCCACAAATAGACATCATATACTGTAGACATCTCTGGTCAAACGAATGCACAAACAAATCTCTTTGGTGGTGAAACTGAACAACAAAAGTAAATATTTATGCAAACTACTTTTTAAAGTTTAGGACCCTATAGATCTTATGTAGCCCCGCCCCCTTTCAGCGCTGCGCTCGTTGAGTTCTGTCTTCCGGTTTGTATTTCCACAGCATGAAGGTTAGATCTTACGGGTTTATGAATGAACCGCTGTTTTAAAATCTTCCGGGTCTACTGACATTTGTTATGACATCCACTTCAAACATTACAATGCTCATGAAAATTCTACAAATTCAACTCTACAATGACTTAATCCATTCACCAGTTGATTACTCCTCTACAACGATGCCATAGAAATATACAGAGTTACCGCAAAGATGGAAGTTTAAAGACGAAATTCTAAAGATCGCTGCGCGCTTGTTTCTCTGTGTATAAGGTCTATAAATTCCGCAAATGCGGATAGAATCACGGAATTGAGTCATAAAAAATGGAATATACACTATAGCTTGGAATGTCACGGAATTTGCCACATTTTGGATTACTTAATCAAAAGTAGGGCTGTACAATAAATCAAACTGGTGTCTGTGAATATTAAAGTGCAAAACAACTGCTATTTAAATATGAAGTCTGCATGTTCGGCGTGTCTCTGAATTTGAACGAGCGGCGCAGTTTTGTCAACTACATATATTCAAGCACATGCGACGCTCATGGTGGCCATCTCAATAAATGTAATTGTTAAACGTTTAATAAATTGTTGCTAAATTGGGTGAGTTTCAATGAATTAGACATGCTTTATAATTACTAAACTTTATTTCAACCATAAAATTAAATCTAGAAGAATTAAAATGGGGGGGGGGGGGGAGGACAGATTTCAAACAAATTTACGAAAAAATAAATAAATAAATTGGATTTCATAGGGCCCTTGAGGTGGCTGCCAAGTTGTAGCTATAGGCAGTTGCTAGGGTGGTCCTGGTGGTTGCTAGGTGGCTACTAAGGTGTTCTCTGTGATAGCTATAACATACTTAAAGGGAATTATGGGGGAACTGGTTAAGTCTCTTTCGCACCAGGTAGTTATAGGAACTAGCCACCAGTGCAGTCCCACGAGAACTAAACGTTTCCTTAGAAACTTCAACATCAGTCCATTAATTGCTGTTTTCCATGTTTGTGAAGTAAATATATAGGCTATAAACTGTGTGTTTACACGTCTTTTTAAAAATGCTGTGTGCCAGTGTTTCGCATGTCTTTGGCCAATCAACGTACACTGGCAGTTCCTACACCCTGTTCTGAAGTAGGAGCTAATTTAATTCCCCCATAAGAAGTACCTACTAAAATCGTTCCCAGTTCCTGAGGTGCGAACAACACCAAAAAGCATGTATTTCCACCCTTAGTTATAGGAACTATAAAAAAGTTCCTCCGGTTGCGAAAACCCCTTATGATATTCTGTTCTAGTATATGTGTGGGACCCATTTCAGTGTAAGTTAATGACATTTTTCATATGTTTTTTTTTTTTTTTGGTATCCGCCAGAAGTCCAAGTGCTTAGAAATATAACAACAACAACAGGCCGCATAATTTGAGCTCTCATTCAAACGGCCGATTCATGTGGGGTTTCATACTTGGGGTTAGGGGTTTGTTCAAATCACTAACCCCGAATATGAGCAACAGTAATAGAGAACTAATTAATCAGATGAGGACGTTGAATAGACTTTCAGATCATTTACAGGACGTTCTGTGGATCTACAATTGATATGCAAATTGTAAGAGCCATGGCACGGCAGAGCACCTAAAAATTAGGAACGGAGATGAGATGGGTGGGAGTGTGTTTCAACCCCTTAGTTACAGTAAATGTTGACCCTCGAGTGCCGGCGGGCCGCTATAGTTGCTAGGCGGAGAGACATTATGGCTTTGCTGTGCAATAATTTATCCGGCGAGTGCGGCCGGACGTCATGTTGGGCCCTGACAGAGAGCTGGAGTACTTTATCAGACGCTCTGTAAATCAGACGCATGGGGGGGCAGACGGCAACATTGTTTGATCTCTTTCAGACACTCTAATAATCTGCGGCACTCTGATTGATACCTTTACACAACAAAGCGCATTACGCCAGCAGAAAACCCATCCGAGCCATCCAGTGTGTGTGTGTGTGTGTGTGTGTGTGTGTGTGTAAGTATCGGCCATCAGAGTTGTCAGGGGCCAGGGGAGGGAGACAGAAGGAGAGAAGAAATGAGTCTCATGGAGACACACAGGGTCATTTGGAGTCTTTAAACGAATCGTCGTCTAACAGTTTCACAAAACGATCAGGGTTTCAGAGGGAGGGGTGAGAGAGATAAGCGGTGTCAAAGTGACCTCACTCAGTGCATGACGAGAAAAGAAAACACAGAAAAAGAACAAACAGCCACACATACATATGTTAGGTATCTTTTTTTCAGTTTTCCATTGCGTTACAGATAAGATACTGCATTCAATAGAAAGGAACCTTATGTTAGAAGACCATATTGTTAAGAATAATTTTGCATTCATTATCAAGAATCATTTGAGTTCAACTATATGATTCTTAGGAGACTTAAAGGGCACTATCTTACACCCGGCGCAATGCAGCGCCAAGCGCGACGCACGTGTTTTTTTGCTAGTTTCAGTCCGACGCAGTTATCATTTTCACTTCCTGCGCCACGTTGTTTAAATAGCAAATGCATTTGCGGCCATTTGTGCGCCCATGAGTGTGCTGGTCTGAAAACGAGGTGTGTTTTGGCGCATTGTTGACGCATTGCTATTTTGAGGCAACAGAAATAGACTGTGCTGACCAACTGGAACCTGGTCTAACGTCAATGGTGCAATATTTTTTAGTTATTTAATGAGTGCGTTAGTAATGTGCGCCTATAGGCGGGTCCACAACGCGCCTACACTCTGCTTATTAAACACACAGGGACGCACAGCAGCACACAAACATGCCAAATAAAATAAAAGGATTACAATGGAAAAGATTATTATTGTGTACATAAAGATATGGTGGATTCCGGCTTGTCCCGTAGATGGTCTACTCGCGCACTTTTACCTCGCACACGGCGCGTTCGTCCTTTCAAATTCCGTCATGTAAATAGTGAGTGCAACTGGCATTTAAAAGGAATGGGAGATGAGACACTGATTGGTTTAACACACGTAAATTGGTTTAACACCCAAAACACACCCATTACTCATTAAGAGTATAGGGACAACCCTTTTAGACCATTCGCCTGGTGCGCCGACCATTGTTCCCATCGTTAAACTAGCAAAAGTGGATTGTGGATAGCACAAGTGAACTTGTGCCCTGCGGTTCACTTAGGGCAGTGAACGGTTACAGAGGGCGGTATCAGAAGAAATGATACAACTAGGCTACTAGTTGACTCGAAACTGAAAAGACGCTGTTTTATCGTGAGATCCGCCTATGGATGGGTTGAAAACATGCTGAACGAGCTCCTCCTACTGGCTGTAGTCTCTCGCCTCTGGACAAAAAAGCCTCCGATGATGCTAAATGACGATTTTTGCGTCATCTGAGTTTTTTTTCCAGACACACAATACAGAAATCTCTCGTCTCAGGGGGACATGAGGGAGGGAAGCACGGTCATTCGAAAATACTACCAGGTTTCTATACTGATACAAAGCTTAATGCTAATCGGTGAAGTATGCCTGTAACAATAATGCCTGACCAGTAAATTACTTGGTGAACAAAGACAACATTTTGGCATTTTTAGTTAATGCCTAAAAATGTAAAATGCCTAAAAATATCTTGCCTGGATCTTTGGTATAAACTTGTGAATGCCACCCTTTCAAAAATCTTGCCTCCAACCACTACTTTAGAAGATGTCATAGCGCCCCCTACCGTATAACAGTGAAAACATGGACTGCCGGAAAATTCCGTCAATGGCGGGGAAAGAGTTAAGCATTATTTAAGAATGAGACATGTCTGAATGATTCTTCTCATTCGTGAACAAAATAAATGAATCAGGGATATATGTTTTGTGGAGAAAGGTGAAGAAGCTCCACCTGAAAGTGTCATTTCATTCACTTCAACCCCGCCTCAAACTCGACGTCAACGCAGAAAGGGCCATAATAAGAAACCTGTAAACGCTGCTAAAGAATTGTCTGATTTGCTAAAACACATGACTCTGTGAAGACATATTGTATTGAATGAAAAAGTCTTTTGTTCGTCCCTGTCTCTAGCAAGTCACATGAGAAAGTAGTGACAAGGGTCTGTGTTCTCCCATACAAGGGAGCTATTGTATTTTCAAGAGGGACAGTCATGTGTGTGTGTAGAAAATAGACCAGACTAGCTGGTATCAGCAGATGTGCATGTGATGTTTAGTTTATTTGTTCTTACAGTGAATATGATGTAATCACCTCGATTAAGGATATATAAAGCAAGGAATCTGGACGGATCTTTGCTCGTCCTTGCAATCCACAGCTCAGGAGGAAGCCTGGGTGCAGGAAGCCAGAAGACTTAATTGCCTAGCTAACATCACTCTGTTAGTTCAGTACTCTATTATATTCTGTAACAAGTTTTCTTTTTCATTTTGATTCTTTTAATAAATATTGTTAAACATTTATTATAATCATCTGACTGGAACTTGGAATTCTTGAGTACGCTTTCACTTTTCTTCCCTGGACCAAAAGGATCCACTCCGGGAGAAAACACCAGAGGGTGAGCATTCATTTCTGTTAAAGAGAATTTATGCACTGTTTGATTGATTATCAGCCTAGCCAAAGAGGCAGCTAGCAACAGGGTTATTGTTGTGTAGCGAACACGGTAGAAGAGTACCTAAAAAGGTAGATTTATACTACAAAGGGGAAATTTGTTATATTTATAATTCCTATTATCTTTATAATAAAATACGAATTTGTAGAGACTGTTCACCTAACTCTTAGAAGTACGACTAAGGAGTGGGCGCCTTTAGTTACCGCGGGATTATTTATATATCCTTATTGGATGTAAAATAATTTGGAACGGTATTAATCGTATAAAAATCTTCTACATGGGGGCTCGCCGGTCTTAAATTGTAAAACCCGGAATAAATGAGAAGCAATCAAATCAATCAAATTGAAATGACCCAGTATTATTCGCAAAAATAATAGAGGACGCTCTATTAGAAAGAGAAGCGAAAACGCGCGGCAGAACCAAAGAGTATCTGTAAAAATTAAAACTAATCCCGAAGAAAGAGGATAAAAAGTTTAACTAGTCTGCATTTCCAAAAAGTAAGAGACATAAATGACTCAAATGACTCAATTACCACCTGATTTAAATGGAGGGCCGACTCCTAATCAGGAATCCATATACCGTATCACTATAACAAAACGTGATAATTTCCTAAAGCAAAAAGCAGCTAGGGAAAAAGATGAAGCTTGGTATATAGGAGATTATGAAATAAATAATGGACAGGAATTCATTTGCACTCAAGCAGCAGATGTAAGGGCCATTGTAGGACGAATTGATGACAATAGAATGAAAGGAGACAAAATTAAAATTCTTTTTGAGCCAGGGATGGAGGTAACATACAAACCAACCACAGATTCCAGTATAGAAGTATACTATGGAAAAACAAGAGTTATGTATGATGGCACGGCTATGCCTCAAAGAAAACGCAGAGATTCTCATGACACAGAAATTTACTATTCTGATGTAGAAAAACCTGGTCCTAGTGCTCAGAAAAGGTTAGACTTTCAGGAAACTAGTCCTGGCCTTCAATACATACCGCTGGCTAATGAATTGGTTCATACTTTAAATAGTATGAGCAGAAAAGCCCAGTTTAAAACCAGAGGTGAAGATACTACCACCGAAGGTGAGGAAACTGAGTGGGATGGGGAAGAAAGAGTAGTTTATCAATGGGACGAACCCATTCCACAGAGAAATAGAGTTAATCAAAGAAATTCAAGACCACTATCTCGTGAAAGAAAGAGTAGTAGTTATGCCAGAGAACACATAGATCTTGCAGGGAGAAAAACTCTAACAAAACCAGGGCATAATCTGAAAGAGAAAATCAGACAGGAGCCTGAGTACATGCAAAGAATTTTCCTGGCCGCGACTGGACCAACTTCTGATGAAATATTAGACATGCCAGAAACAAGCCTTAAAGCTAAACACGATATGCTTGCTGAACAAAATGACTCTTGTCAAAAAGCTTTATCGTTGCTACTCCGTCTAACCCTATCAGAGAATAGAGGACGACGTGGTAGAGATCCGATTATGGGTGATATTTTTGAACTCAGAAAAGAGGTTCTGAAAGAATCGAAAAACCCCATATTGTATAGGAGACCGTTGCCAGAAATTTCAACAGAGAGTGAAATAATTAGACATGACAACCTGTACTCTGAGGAGACAAGGGTAGACCAAAAGCAAACAGAAGGACTAGGCATAAATCTAGCTGAAATTGCTGCTTGCTCTGTGAAAGCTAAGAAAAGAACAGAAAGTTACCCTCAGGCTAGTGGATCCTATAGAGGACAATACAACCACTATGAAGAATCTGAGTCCAGCGGATCTGTTTACTCGAGAGAGGATTTTAACCAACAGTCAGACAATATTGCTAGATCGAAAAATGTACATAATATAACAGCCACAGAAGTAGGGATGTTCAATTCAATGAAGTTTGATCCAAAAGATAATATGAGAAACTGCCAGAGAATAGTGCAGCTAGGAAAGAAGCTTAATATCCATGATGAAGATATAGAGCTAATGATGGATCAGCTTTTGAATGTAAATATAGGAATTAAGGATGTTTCCATTCACCAGAGAAACATTTCAGGGGAAACTAAAAAAGAAACTTATGAGAAAAGACTGAAGGAAGTAAAGAGCACAGGGTTACTTTTGTTCTGCAAAAATAGGGCCCTGGAGGGAAAAACCACGGCTGAAACTGTGGAAGAACTGTTAATGTTTGACAAAGATCTCCCAGGTCTAAATAAACTAAAATCTTGGGGTTATGAAACTGGCTGGGGAGAATTACAGAACTTTGCTGTGAGATATGACAGACGTTCAAAACAGGAAGCGGACAAAAAAGGTAATCGAGATTCAAATTACCGGGACAATAACAAACAGCAAGTTCTAAGACGTTCCGAAAGACTAAAATCTCTTCGTGATGCTACGCAAGGTACAAGGTATTTTGGACAACCAAAAACCTACAGGGAGAATAGAGATCAGTTTAGATCACTTGACTTTCAGAGGAGAGGCAGATCCCTGAGCAGAGCAGCACAAAGAAGGCCTAATTGGGAACAAAGACCTACATTCACTAAAACTGCCAGTAAGCAAGCTAGCTCAACATTTGTTCCCAGAGATGAATGGGACAAAATGACTCCTGAGCAACAAAACAAAATCAGGGAACAGAGAGCTAAACAAAGAACACCTGTAGAAAAAGCATATGTTACTAGACAAGCTAAACCTAAACAGGTAAGACATAACCAAGTTGAGCAAAAACAACAATAGGACATCCTTAAAGGAAAAGCGACCATCCAATCTGACTTAGTTAAAGAACATGAGGGATTCTTTTATATCGACTACCATGGTAGAACGTTCTGTTTAGATACAGGGGCTGAAATTAGCTGCCTTACTGACCTACCTGTCGATGCCATAAAACAGAAAGGCATGATGAGGGTGTACAGTTTTAACAAAGCTCAAGGCCCAATTGATACAGACTGGTATTTGTGGAAAGACATAGCCATTATCCCTAATCAGTCAGAGAATCTAATGACATTGCAGGACGCGACTAAAATTGTAGGTAAATTTAATAAAGAAATTAAAGTCAGATGGATGAAAATGGTCGACCTTCAAAAGGAGATTTCAAGAATGGTACAGGAAACCATACTTAATAAAAACAAATTGAGAGAAATCCTGGAAAAACATAAACATGGAGCCGCTAAATTTAAAAATGATGTAGGCCTATTAGGTAAAGAATATGAATATGAAATAAAGGGAGGAGTGCACAAACCGCAAAGACAATACCCCATTAATAAAAAAGCTTTACCTGAAATCGAAGAAACTATTAAAGAATTGGAAAAATTAGGGGTAATTAAAGAAATAAAAAACCCAATCACTAACTCACCACTGCAGGCCGTCATTAAACCTGATAATTCTTACCGCGTTGTTAATAATTTCAAATCTTTGAATAAGGTTTCGGAACCTGATACAAGGTATTTAATTAATGCGAGGGATGTTACCAATGGTTTACCAAAAGGCAGAATATTAACCAAAATTGACTTAGCAAACGGTTACTGGACAGTTCCATTGACTGAGAACAGTATGGCTAAAACTGCGTTTACCTGCCGATCTAAAGCCTATTGTTATACAAGGCTCCCCCAAGGGTTCGTAAACTCAGCTAACGCATTTCAGTCCATCGTAGTCACGCTAATGTCTGGTTTACCTGTGTCAGTTTATGTGGATGACCTTTTGATCATCACGGATGATGCTGATGAACACCTGAAAATCGTAGATGAAGTACTCACTAGATTGATTAAAGCAGGATTTAAACCCAGCTACAAAAAGATCGAAATAGGTAAAGAGGAAGTGGATTTTTTGGGCTTCGCTACAACAGGTATGGATCGAGGACTATCGAAAACTACCAAAGAAAAATTGGAAGATTTGAGACAAAATGGCCCAAAAAGTCTAAAAAATTTACAAAGTTTCATGGGACACATGAATTTTATCAGAGATCTGATACCAGGCTATGCAAAATTAGCAAAACCTCTTTATGGTGCCACGAAAGGCGATAAATTCAATTGGAGTGATGAATTAGAAAATACAAGGTTGAAATTAATTGACTTGGCTTTAAACTCAGGTAGAATAGCAAGAAGAGAACATGATCAAAAATTGATCGTTAGTGTTGAAAATACCGCGGATGAAATAGAATTGGTCTTGTATAATGAAAACGATAGGAAAAATCCAATCCAGTTCATGTCATACCCAAAACCTGCTAATCAGCTAAAACAAGAACCAAAATCTGCGACTGATATCTTAGCTAGTATCGCTAAATGCTTAATACCTATAAAAACCTTAGCCCTAGATCAACAAATAATTGTAGAATCTAAAGGTGAAGGCATTACTCAGCTAATGAGGGAATCGAAAAACCTAGTAAGTGAAGCACCTAAAATTCATCAGTTTACATGGGCTAAGTGGAGTAAATTGCTACAAGATACTCAGATCATTTTTGGACATAGTAAGCTTAACAAAAAAGACAAGATAACTGAAATACCTAAAGGTGCAAATGTCTGTTACTTTACTGATGGTTCAAAGGAAAACGATGAGGTTTGGTGGGGCTTCATTAGAAAAGAGAAAGGAAGGATAGTGTTCAAACAAAAGGGGCAATTGTCTAGTGAAGACTCAGCACAACTTGCAGAAGTGAGAGCAGTTGTAGAAGCCCTAAGGCATATGAAAGCCACGAACACAGTGAATCCTATTATTGTCTCAGACTCAGACTATGTATACAAAGCACTGACTGAACATATTTCCACTTGGAAACTGAATGGATTTAGCACAGCTAAAGGAAAACCATTAAAACAAAACAGTTTGTGGAAGGAAATTGCATTATTATTAGATGATGTTCAACCAGTAGTATTGCATCAAAGCAGTCATACTGTGCAAACCACATCGGCTGCCAAAGGTAATGCCGAAGTAGACAAATTTATTAGACATAAGACGATCCGAACATCTAAAACTATCAATGTTATCACTAAAACAAGTGAAAATGATATCGTTGAAAAACTGCACATTGACTTAATGCATCCTAGTTTAACTTATATGGCAAAATACTGTAAAGCCACAGGACTTAACATACAGAACCTGAAGTCCACCTACTTTAAAATCAGGAAAAAATGTCCTGAATGTAGGAAAGTAATGACCAGCAGGTTTAATGAGTACGGAGCAATAAAAACAGATAAAGAGAATGAAGAGGTTTCAATGGACTGGGCCGGACCAATCCGCCCGCAAAGTAAATTAAAAAATTGCTACTTTTTAGTAATTGTAGATAACTGTTCAAATTTTCTACAAATATATCCGTGCAAACAAGCTACTAGCTCGGTAGTCGTACAAGCACTTAAAGACTGGATAAGATTTCGGGGTCCGCCCAATAGAATTCGTGGCGACAATGCCCCAAATCTTACAGGAAAGGAAGTTGAAGAATATTGCGATAAAATCGGAGTACAATTAATTAAAAGCGTGAAATATAGCCCGGAATCGAATGGCTTAGCGGAGAACGCGGTTAAGCGATGTAAAGAATTCTTCGTCAAAAACGAAAAACTGGGAGACTGGGATACTTTACTTGACCAATGCACGCATTTTCTAAATTACAGAATCAAACCGAGTGAACTCAAAATTGAAGATCAGCCTGAGCAGGAAAGTTGTAACAACAATCCATTTAAGGTAGGCGATCAAGTAATTATACTACATAAAATCAGAGGTAAGAGATTTAAGCACAAAACTGGAACCGTGGACACGGTGACCAAAATTACTTCAAACACTACTGTGCAATTGGAAAATAACGGGATTTGGTCATTAAGAAACCTAATTAAAGCATAAAAATGAAGAAAGTTGTATTTGAGTCAATAATCGAATCAAAAACAGGATGGGTCAGATGTCAAAATGAAGCATACGAGCTACTAAGAGTCAAAAAGTGGCATGAAGACTGCCCTGATGGTACCATTAGCAAATTGATACCATTCACAAGCTGTTGTATCTGCGAAGCAACTGACATAGCAGAATTACTTTGGGAAGGCCCGAATGAGTCTCGGCCAACCAAAACAAGTTTAAAAACAATCCCTAGCATGGGAGAGCATAACCTTTTCACCTGGTACAATCCGGACGGTAAAATCGGACATTGTGCTTTAGGTGAAATCTCGGTATGTGGAAACTGCAGACTAAGTAAACAACAATGGGTCATTCAAAAGACACAACGAGGAGAAAACAATTGTGTCTGTCGAACCTGTAAAATATGTGAAGAAAAAATAATTTTACTAGGCTCGAAATGTTCTTGTACATTTAAAAACTGTACGTTAGAACTTTGTAACAGATGTGAAAAGCTAGAAGAGCGGAAATGGGTCCAGACGGTCAGTAAAAAAGAAGTCTGGTTAACCCGAAAATCTGAATTAGCCATGGGATGCGTTTCCCAAGGTAAAATCATGTCCGAATGGGTTAGCAATCCGATCCAATTAATGGAACAAGATGAACAAGCATGGCTATACCGCTACTGTGAAATGTCAGGGCTTGGAAACCCCTCCTATACAGACCCTCTGGAGATTGGCTCTGTATTAGGCCAAGTATTGGGACAAATCACATGTTTGGATGCGTGGGAAAGAGTGATCTCACATAACCTAAATGATCCAAAACAAATCATTCTCGTAAAAAGACAGGGTCAGTATGAATGCAGCACAGCCGAACAATTTATTATTGCCGAAATTAAAAATATGACCTTCCTCATTGAACAACATAACTGGGAAACCAGGACATGGGAAGTCGGTGTAAGAGAAACTACATTAACAAGAAGGTCCAGAAGTCAGATTATTATGACTGGGCAAGCTTGTTATAAAATTAAACATGCAGAAAACGACGCATCCATGATTAAAACTCTGGTGGTGAATCTCTGTTGTACCAGAGGTTACATGAACATTGGCTTTGCCATACAGGGTTTTAAAATTGATTGGATAACAGAAGTTAAGCCTTTTAAACAAAGACTTCGGGACTGGCTGCTCAAAAAACACTTCTAGGGTCAGACAGGCAATTCTTTGTTCTCTCACCCACAGCTTAAAAATGCCTAGAGGGGACACAGGGCGAAGGCTACAATCCATACACAGACGACTACGCCAGGAAATGACTGACAATTTACAGGAAGTTCTTGCATGGATAAGTATGACTTTTATCCTTCTTGTATGCATTTTAGCTGGATTCGGAACGAAAGAAACAGAGGACATCTACACTGTTTACCCTTGTACTAAAATAGAAAAGATAGATAAATTACACTGCTATAATCAAACAATAATGGTTAAAGGTTCACCTTTGATTTTAGCGGGAATAGAATACGATCCTGAAAATAATGCTAAGCTAATAAGAAACTGGATAGCGGACATAGATCCAGAATACTGGAATTGTACTAGTGTAGGAAGTTTCATAGATTCAGCTGCAAGTTATGGTCCCACAACTGAAAAAGGAATAACTGTAAAGAAATGGAACAAACTGAAAGTACTAAACCAAACACACGTGTTACTAAAAGGACAAGAAATAGACCTTAATACAGCCAAAAACATTAGTGTGAAAAACTTTGACTTAGTATGGTGGACATATTCGTATGGAAAAACGATTTCCACATTGGAATGGGACTGTGTGACGGGAGAAGCCCGCATACAAAGAATAAAAATATTGGATAAAGAAAACCAAGGTAAATTAGAAGTGGCAGATGATTTAGCCGTGACAAATGAATTAGAAGTGACAAGTGATTTAGAAGTAGTAGATGATTCTGAAGTGACAGGTAATATGGAAGAAACCAAAGAAATGGAATCACTAAAATTAAGTTCCATGACACCTGCAGCGCAACGTGCAGGGCCAAAACCAATAGATCGTTGGCTTCGTATGAGTGAATGCGGAGATAAAACTATAATTCATTCAATCCATGAAAACAAACCTATAATTCCTGCAAAAACCACGGAGTGGATAAACTGCTATAATAAACCTCGAGCCACGCCAATGTGTAATAAGATCCTAAACTGTCCGTGGGTAACTAAGATGATTTGGCCAAGTAACAAAGACAGGTCAACAGTTGATCACAAAAAGCAATGTGCTCGTAAACTTAACCCAGAGAAAAAGGTATGGTATTGTGTTATAACAGCTAAGGCCCCGTGGAACCAAACTCTTATGGAAAAATATGAAAAAGATACTATTACCATATGGCACAAATGGATAATGAAGAATTATAATTTCACAGCAGGGACAAGTAGTGAAGCAGACAGAACTACATGGACTGTGAAAGCTACATTAGAAGGAAAAAAGAGATTGAATGGTAATCATAGACATCCATATACCCTAGAATATTTTCAGAATTCAGGCATTCCAGAAAAACTTATAACTACCTCTGGAATAGCAAAATACCTAACAACGAAGGTAATAGATCAACAATACAGGAGTGCATTGTTGTTATATATGATGCAAGGAGGGGAAGCTTTGAAACATTATACCATTGCTAAACGACCGACTGGATACGTAAGATACCATGGAAGACATCAAGATATAAAAGATATACATACTGGAAGAAAAGAAGGAAATTTGATTTGGCCAGTACATATGAAGTATCTAGGCTCACATAAAATCTTGAACTCCTATAGATCCCAAAATATAGGTCAATGGGAAAGTGGCTATTATTTAAAAGTATCTGATCCAGATAGATACTCATGGGGGACTCAGAGCAAAATATATATCAGGCCCACGAAAGGAAACTTTAGGAAAAATTGGAACGCCACAGGTTGGTATGGAGGACCTTGCAGCAGAAGGGATAATTTCGATATTGTAAAATCCTCAAAAGGAAATAGGATAGCATATAAACTAAAGTGTGTCAAGGAATTCGATTTAGGAACAGAAGTATTAATGGTAGGTGAGAGAATGGATAATAAGAGAATAGAATTTTGGAGCGATCGAGTTGAGACTAAGTATTTGTGCAAAGGAGATCTATTTGACAATTGGCAACATGCTACATTTAGTGCACCAATAATGCAATCATATGCCGCCAAGAGCACAAAGGGGAACATCGATAGGAATCACATGTCTTGCAATTTTGAAGCCATGGAAGGGAACCTCTGGAGAGAGGAAAACTTGAAAATTACCCCCCTTGTTCTGAAACAGATGATTGGAGAAACACAGATAAGAAAGATTTGTGCTATAATTCCTTATATTAAATATATAAGTGAATGGAAGGATTTATTACATCCAATCGATGATTTCGTTGAAGCGGAAAGCCTTGGCGCGCACTGGATACACCGGTTAGACTACTGGACGAAAACCAGAAGTCCTTCAGACGTAACTCTAATTAAATTAATCGGAAAAATAGTAAAAACAGCGTTTGAAGATATAGGTGGAAAAATTAAAGCAGTGGCCACAAGTGTATGGAACATAATGACAGACACATGGAAAATAATAAAAATTGTACTCTACTGTGGGGGAGGTACAATTGTAATTATTATAATAATGGGTATCATGATTAAATCAGTAAGAATATGTATACATTGGAGGCAACTGAGACAGCTAGCCAACAGAGCCAAATATAGAAAAATACGACTGTCAGCTGACTTTCCAGAGTCCGAGAATGAGAGCGAAGGAGAGTAGCCCAAGGCTAAACAGAGAAACATAAAAATGTAAAGAAGTCGTAAAAACACTCCACTCGTGTACCAACCAACCAACTGAACTGACCATTTCACTGACCAAGGAACTTTTCTTTGAAAAACCTGAACGATGGAATCAATGACAAAGCAAAATTGGGGAAACAATTCCAATGAGACGACTTGTACCACCTTACCGGTAAATAAATTTCAAATTATAACCTACAATGTGATTTTGATCCTTTACTGGATATTTTCTATAATGGGATTACAAGGGGTATACCAAATTCCAATTGCAATATGTAACTTAGCCTCATTTAATTTGGAGAAAAGGCTGTACCCGGTAAGCATGATAATTGGACAAGTTGTGAAAAGCCCTAAGATGAAATCCATATTTGGAATTAGAGGCTTAATAGCAATGGAAATCCTCCATATAATACTTGTTTCAGGAAACTTGATAAAGTATTATCTCGAGGTCCAGTACGTAAAATACATAGTATTTGCTTCTACTCTTTCGGTGATTCTGTATATTCTAATACTTGCCACCAGAAGAGTAGAAATGGAAGGTACGAAAACGACTGTTTATGAAATATCTGTAATAACAGCTGCATTTATGATAATGATGATTGCAGAATACTATGATGATTATGTGATGTGTGGTATAGCAATATTAATAGTTAGTAATGACTGGTTTTATGTAACAAAACTGTTAAAAGTTGGTAAAGAATATTGTCTCCATATTGAGCTGACAAACCCTTTTGTAATTTACAAATAGGATGCCTCAGTCCTTGGATGGAAGAAGGAAAAATACATAAATTGCATCTCAAATGGAATTTGTGGACCCAAAAATGTGACTAAGAGACGAATGAACTGTGTTATATGTGGAACACTTCCAGGAGGCTTAAGAATAAGATGTTTTTTGTTGAATGAATGGCAAGACCTCTGTTCAAATTGTACTGTGATACAAAATGTGAAAATGAGTGAAATTGCACAAGTGACTGTAATTGAACGAGGGAGACGAATGAATCGTCATGGTCCCTGGGTGTCAGGGAGTTTTATAAAATGGTGTATGGCTATGAAATTTAAATGCTGTAAAGCCAGTGAAACTCTAAATGTGCAGGCTGGGTGTAGAAATACTTATACAGCTAGTAGATATCACCTGGAACCAAGGGTGTACCGTAAGAAAAAGAAAAATGGAGGCTTGAAAGAAATAATAGGAGTTATTTACAGGCATTGGATCTTGGATAGGTCGGGCCAACCCGACAGTACCAAGCAAAAATTCAGCTATAGTTGTGTTTATGTTCCAACAGAACATCCTCATGCCAGAGGCCCCGGGAAAGTGGACAATGGTACCGCTAACTCTCGACGTGGCCGAAAGAGGACTCATCTTCGCAGTCAACCAATTGAATTTGGACAAACTGCTAAAAGTGTGGCGGAAGAACCACGAATTTCAGTGGCAGCCAACACTCAAAGCCTGGCACCGGCAGAAAGTTATCCAGAGTCTGAAAACCTGGTGTCTTCAAGCTGGGATGAGCCAGGATCAAGCCAATTCATTAAAACTGATGATATGTAAAAATGATGGAATCAGTCACCGCCTGTACCAATTAGAGATTGACGGCTTTACACCTAGCATTTACTGTACTGATTTTGTAAGCAAAATAGATAGATTTGGTGTAAGGGATTTTGTAGGTAAACTGAAACGTAGACCTAAAACTAGGCTGAACAAATACAGAAGAATTAAGAAAGCTCATTCAATGACAAGAGGGGATGTGGAGAAAGGTGAAGAAGCTCCACCTGAAAGTGTCATTTCATTCACTTCAACCCCGCCTCAAACTCGACGTCAACGCAGAAAGGGCCATAATAAGAAACCTGTAAACGCTGCTAAAGAATTGTCTGATTTGCTAAAACACATGACTCTGTGAAGACATATTGTATTGAATGAAAAAGTCTTTTGTTCGTCCCTGTCTCTAGCAAGTCACATGAGAAAGTAGTGACAAGGGTCTGTGTTCTCCCATACAAGGGAGCTATTGTATTTTCAAGAGGGACAGTCATGTGTGTGTGTAGAAAATAGACCAGACTAGCTGGTATCAGCAGATGTGCATGTGATGTTTAGTTTATTTGTTCTTACAGTGAATATGATGTAATCACCTCGATTAAGGATATATAAAGCAAGGAATCTGGACGGATCTTTGCTCGTCCTTGCAATCCACAGCTCAGGAGGAAGCCTGGGTGCAGGAAGCCAGAAGACTTAATTGCCTAGCTAACATCACTCTGTTAGTTCAGTACTCTATTATATTCTGTAACAAGTTTTCTTTTTCATTTTGATTCTTTTAATAAATATTGTTAAACATTTATTATAATCATCTGACTGGAACTTGGAATTCTTGAGTACGCTTTCACTTTTCTTCCCTGGACCAAAAGGATCCACTCCGGGAGAAAACACCAGAGGGTGAGCATTCATTTCTGTTAAAGAGAATTTATGCACTGTTTGATTGATTATCAGCCTAGCCAAAGAGGCAGCTAGCAACAGGGTTATTGTTGTGTAGCGAACACGGTAGAAGAGTACCTAAAAAGGTAGATTTATACTACAAAGGGGAAATTTGTTATATTTATAATTCCTATTATCTTTATAATAAAATACGAATTTGTAGAGACTGTTCACCTAACTCTTAGAAGTACGACTAAGGAGTGGGCGCCTTTAGTTACCGCGGGATTATTTATATATCCTTATTGGATGTAAAATAATTTGGAACGGTATTAATCGTATAAAAATCTTCTACAGTTTCCGTGAACAATAGCCTGTGACTAAACAAAAGAGGATGTTCATTTCACTCAAGACGTCATTTGTAAGGAAAACGCTTATGGTGCTTAAATATTCCTGAAAGTCATGCAGAGAGCATAACGTTTAAATGGTTAATGACTAATTATGTTCTTTTAACGAATCAGTTCGTTATCAAAGATTCAATGACTCGTTCATATACACATATATATACTGGAAAAAATACCATAGAATTATAGTGAGCAATTCATGTTATCTATAGACCAGAATATCTATATTCATATTTGGGACTGTAATTAATCACTTAGCAACATGCTAAAAGCCAATCAAAGCAACCGCATAGCAATCCCCAGGCAACCATTCAGCACACTCTATAGTTTTGCATGGGTAAGAACCTCTTGCATTTTCTCAGGAGAAAGTCAAAATCTAGTCAATAATCAACTTTCCAGCCGTAATGCTTTTTATAAGACAGAAAGTGGTTAAAACCACCACGGCACTTCTCCACATTAGCCTAAGGATGTCAGTGATTGGAGTGTGACGGCAAAATGGAATCTGGCCATTTTCGCTGGCTCCAAGACATAACTACACGGTTTCCAATTATCTAGTTGGAAATATAATAGATTCTTTCTACTTTCTCACTGCCATTAAGTTTAGTTGTGCTCATCTTGCAGCTAAAATCAACACAGAGAGCTGGTGAAACGATCAAAACTCTGTTACAAATAAACATAGATGCATTGACAGTCCCTTTTATCTTACTAAAGTGTGTCAACTTCCAGACTAATCTCTGACCTTTGACCTCTCACCCTCTATTCCAGGTTTATCAGGCGTTTTGGAGTCACATTCTGCCTGGTTTTGTCACAGTAATAAATTTTTAATCGTCATACCCCTGAAATCTTTTGGCCACTCAAATCCATCTGGTGATGTTTGCCAGGGCTTTGTCTCTCCTACTCAGAGAGCAGAACGTATTTGACAATAAAATGTTACTCAGCTTTAAATGAACTGACAAAAACTAATTGAACTGTTTCATCAGCAGTATTGGAATGAGACCATAAAGTAGAGACTGACAATAAGATGCAATTATTGGCGTGTGCGTGTGTATGTGTGTGTGCGAGTTCAATCAACATCAGTATTCTATCCAGACGCCATAATGGATGTAATGTAGCATATGGCCACTGAGCCATGTGTTTTCTCCACTCAATGTGTCTGATAAACAGCGCGCTGGAGATGAGGCTCGTCTAAGAGCTTTTCCTAGCCATCAGTCAAGGCAAGACATTAAAACACAGCTAGGTAACAATCTCGAATGGCTGACCTGGAATGTGTTTCTACAATCTCCATTTCAGCAGTGATCAGTTAAATAAGTCATTTGGAATTATAATAATATCAATCCCGCTGGAAAGTCTAAGATGGTCGCTGTGTTTTGGAACATGATGCTTGACCAACTAATGACCAGCTAGATTATATCAAATGGATTTCAAGGAAATGAGAATGGAGCACAATTTCATTCATCTTAATGTGCACACACGAAGAAATTATATATAGAACATTAATCTATCAGAATTTTAACTTTCTTACATAAAATATATAAATAATAAATACAATAAATAATCTGCTTATATATATATATATATATATATATATATATATATATATATATATATATATATATATATATATTATATATGTTAATATTTTATATATAATTTGAACTATTTTCAAATTTTCTACTATTTTTCAAATACAATTTTCTATAAAATATATATACATACATATGCATATATATATATATTTCAGATAAATGCTGTTCTTTTGAACTTTCTATTCATCATAGCATCATGAAATAAAAATGTAAATAACTGTTTTCAACATTGATAATAATAATGAATGTGTCTTGAGCATCAAATCATCATATTAGAATGATTTCTGAAGGATCATGTGACGCTGAAGACTGGAGTAATGAGGCTGAAAATTCAGCTTTGATCACAGGAATAAATTACAGTTTAAAATATATTAAAATAGAAAACAGTCATTTTAAATTGTCATAATATTTCACAATATTACTGTTTTTGTTTGTATTTTTAATCAAATAAATGCAGCCTTGGTGAGCAGAAGATACTTCTTTTAAAAACATTAAAAATCATACTGACCCCAACTTTTGAACAGTAGTGTATCTATATATATATATATATATATATATGACATTAGTTAAGTAACATATACAACAATATATACATAATTATATACACACAAATATACATAATTTAAAACATTTGAAAAAGTACTATTTAAAAAACTTTTTAATGAGGAAAAAAGTATTGAATTGTGTGCGGGTACCTATAAATATGCATCTCACCAACAGTATCCATCACCATCTGTAGAAAGTACAAGTAAAAACAATTCTTGCATTAGGTAGACAAAGAAACAAGGAACATCCAGTGGGGGCAGCGTCCTCTTTGAATACATCAATACTTGCCTAGTGGGGATGGAGCAAGAAGAAACTGTGTAATGCATTTCTGCCTTATTAAAGTTATAAATGAGCGCCACTGCCTGCATGTCAGTTCAGACTTATTCGCTGGGTGAGCATACATCAATTACACTATTTGGAGCATTTAAACAGGTGTGCCGCTAGCCTCTTTAGGAGACTTTGCATGCACCTGTTTTAGCGTCTCGCATCCGTCTGTTGATTCACAACATGCTGTATTGTTTGCAACTTTAATAACCACATAATGTTAGCAGAAAACAAGCAGGCTGTCGAGAAAGGAATGAATAAAGCCGCTACGCCTGCTTCAGTCATACAAGTATGGCATATTAAGATTATAAGGAAAGGTTATTAAGGCTCCAAGTCTAAATCACAAAAGGCTTTTTCGCTAAAAAGGAGTACAACAAAGACATCACAGCGGCTTTTCTCACTCCCGAGCTGATCTTGAGACTT
Organism: Vimba vimba; assembly: GCA_022828995.1. Lineage (NCBI taxonomy): Eukaryota > Metazoa > Chordata > Actinopteri > Cypriniformes > Leuciscidae > Vimba > Vimba vimba. The sequence goes on along the minus strand of CM040837.1, from coordinate 27,785,829 downwards.
GACCTATCTGGCAAATAACGCAAGACATCACAAGGCTGCAGGCTACAGTAAATATCGCCTTTCTCGTTATCTCTACAAGACCTGTTTTTCCGGTAAATAGGGGGAACGTGTAATTCAATACACTTCCCAGGCAATTTGCTTTTTCGAGAACAGGTGACATGTTATATTGGAGTTGTGGCCCAAGAATAAATGGTCAAATTAATAAGTAATGCTGATGTGCAGATAATATTTTACCCCTGACTCCTCGGTGGTAAGTAGCTTATTGTGGGCTAGACGGTAACGTTATACCGCAGAAGGCTCTGTGGTACTTATTTACCGTTATACTGAAGTGCTCTGTGGCGAATGGCATTTCGAGAACGTCAACATGCTTTCTGATTCAACTGATTAGCAGTAGCAGTGAGAAAAGGCCAAAGACGAGCCCTGAAGTCGAGTTTTCGTCCTCCTCTCAGCTGTGTAACGTCATTCCGCAGGCGGGATTTGGATCCGCAAGCATCTGTCAAGGGCAAACAGTAAAATACCGGGCATACGTTGTGAGTGAATCTGTCAGACACTTTGTGTCTCTGTGAGATCAGAGAGCAGGTTGATGTGAGAGTTGGCAGAGTAACATGAAGCTTGATCTGAAAGACAAAGATCATAGCTGTCCTTCAAAACCGCAACATCCGCGGCGCACACGGGGGGACGACTCTCTCATCTGCGCCGCAGCTCCCACAGATGATGAGGGGGCATTGTAAACATAATTATTGCTGCTAATGATAACGGCAGACAGATGATGAGTTTTTTCTCAGCTCATTTACCATTGGCAGCCATGCCAGGTGCACGGAGGGATTTTCATTCTGCTCTAAATAGTGCCTCGTCTTGTTTTTCTTGCAAAATGTGCAACAAAATGTGCAGAGTCGAACACTAAATAAACCGCGGCACTTTTTGCAGTTGGAAGGGTGCATAAAAAGTGGGGTTCTTGTTGAACAATCAGGAAATGTGGGGAATTACGTGTAAACACATTTAACAACTATGATTACAGACCTTTTAAGACAACTTTGCTTATCCTGTACTGCTTTCACTGACCACATGAAATCAAGACGGATCCCATTTTCTTTCTTAAAACACAGTCTTATTGTGCAAGATTCATACAGAAAATGCAAAAGAGAGAATGTTTTGTCCCACTTTTTCTTGGTTCCTGAACTGTTCTTCTCATTTATGTTCTGCATATGGATTTCAGGAAAAACATATTGAGATGAATCATTATTTTATTCAGATTAAACATTATTTGCAGTAAAAAAGTATATCATATATATATATATATATATAAAAAATCACGAAAAAGACGAAGGTACGAGACTTGTGTCCTTTAAAATGGATATTATAAACCCAAATCCCATGAAACATTGCAAATTACAACTGAATCATAACGAATGGGACAGTATACAATTACAGATATATAAATACGGGCAGGACTTGATTAGTCACTTTTTTGCTCACCAGCCACTCTGGCTAGCCAATCAGCATTTTCACTGGCCAGACACAATTTTCACATCGATACCATGGGGAAAAACTATATATATATTTAATATTATTGCATATTTTGGTATATACCTAATATACCTGCTGTCACTTTAAGACTGATGCACAGATATACTGTTACACATTCGTTTTCTTTCTCAACTGTTTACGTCCACTTAAAAACATAATTGACTGTGTTTCCGTGAACACTCAACGGCATTTTGACATAATTTTGTGCATTTGACTGTTTAAGCAGCGAAAAAAAAACAACTAAGTTTAGTACTGAGAATCCCACACCGAAATTCAAGCCCTGTAACAGCAACAATATTCATCTGGAGCAAATTAAACGAGTGAGTGAGGAGAGGCGGGTTTGTGTGCAACTCGCAGTCTGAGAGATGAGAGAAAGAAAGCTCAGCTGGTGTTGTGTGTCTATTCAGCGGAAAATGAGTTTTGGAAGTGTTTCAGATATTTCAGTATCGATATGTATCGAATTTTTTTTTTTTTTTTACAAAACTACATTATACTTAGTTTATTATTTCAGATGCCTTTTTAAAAGACTACAATCGAAAAATGTATATATTATATATAAAATTCAACCCGCCAAAGTGGCTAGTAGGAGTGTTAATGTCAAGCCCTAGTTATGAGTTATACTAAGGCTGGATCCCAAATGGCACACTCCGGCCTTGCGGACCTCCTTCGAGTTCACACTTGGTGACGTCTGGAAGTGCAGACCTAAGAGGCGCTGGCCTCGAGTGCACGAGGGCACGCAAGTGTGTATTTTGGGACAGACTTGATGACATCATGCCACCGAAAGTCAAACAGCCATGAAACTCCTCCCCTCATTTATCTGATTGGCCGTTCGCAACTTCACAATGATTCCTGGGTAAGTAACTCGTGTGGAGGGTGCGAAAGTTCGGGCTTCGCCAAAGTCCGTATCGAGGGCACAAAAGTGGCCCTCGCGAGCACACTTCTGAGCGCTGAAATGCAGAATGGGACACCCTACGGACTCGTACACTTGGCAAGCACGCACAATTTAAGGCCAAGAGCCCGTGAGATGAAGTGTGCCATTTGAGATCCAGCCCAAAGGTCTTAAACCCTGCTCCTGGGGACCCAGGGTGCATCTCAATCAGCTTCCTAGTTCAGAAGTCAGGGCACTGATCAGGGAGTCGGCCATTTTAAGAGCTGTCTCAATCGCAAAATCCTTCCAGTGCACTGAAACATTTGCTCCCTAAAAAGTCTCACAATGCACCGTGAGAACCAGGGAGGATCGTTGCTAACAATGTTACCTTTAGAACAGCTTTTATCCAGGTACACTCGCACATGGTTCTTCAGGGAGATTTGCAGGAAGGTTTCTTTAAGCGTCTTGGAGACGTATACAATTATGTAATTATTATTACATTTTAACAAATACATTTTTCTATGGGATTTTCACTTACGGATCATAGCTTTGGAAACACCCACTTTTCATGATCAATTTGCAGTGGATAAAATCCAGTCCCACCCTATATTTTCTTCCCACTGAATATCCCATTTCACTCTAAAACACATCACATTACAGAAGTCAAATAGGTAGCAAATGGCATTTCATGATGACTTTAAAGTTTCCAAACTGCTGTTGAAACAGAATCTCTGATATAAGCAGCACAATCTTTCTGACTGTAATATCATATACCCAAGGCACTGTGTTATTTGTTGCGAGGGCTGTGCTCTCTTGCACACTTTAATATTGCGTTATTATTTCATCTCAGCCTTGAGATAAAAAAAACCAACTTTATTTTATTTTATGGGATTAACTGCACGCTTTCAGGGCGTCTGGAGGTGTCTGCTGTGTTTCGTTTTATTAGTGAATTATTTAGACAACACTCAACGGTAACGCCAAGGACAGCGACGCTGCAATGAGAGCCCTGCTGGCTTTTCCATTCGCCTTTTTCATTCACTTACTTAATTTGGTTTGGTACTCTGAAACCATAGAAAGAAATTCACTATCATTCTCATTGTGATGGCAGCAGAAAGGGGTGTGGTAACTGATTTCCCAGAGGGCAAAGCATGCCGAAATGGTACATAATAATAAAGAAATATCAAAACATTAGAGTGTGGAGATCTGAAAATGGATTTGGGATGAGAGTGAAAGAGATGGAGAAAAGAGCTTGCGTCTCGATGTCTGCTTGCACCGAGCAGCAACTCAACAGCCCTGAGGTCAGATTTCCACAATATTAAACACATGATTCATGTATTGATGTCATATTTACAAGATCTAATTTTCTGTTAAAGATTCTCTTTTTATATTGCCATGTGGTACAATCATCATTCCTCTGAGCATTTAGCTACTATTATGGTAAAAATTCCCATCAACAATGAAAGCAAAATATCCATAATTTCTTAAAAAAGGGTACATATTATTTTGAAGAAGGAAATATAAGGGTGAACAATGACTAAGATAAAAAACTGAATAATTTAGAAGATTCTGCGAACCAAATAAATAAACTTCATTGAAAATAATTGATTCATTCATATTACCACATTTCAGAACCGAATCAATTTGCCAGGACTTTCTTAAAGTCCCCCTGTGGTGAAAATCAAGCTTTTAATGTTGTTTATATGTCTATGTGGTGTTATTAATATGCTTTAAGACAAACCATGTGCAAATTCATAAGTCAACACCATTGCTGAGTATTTTCTCTTTAAATCTGCAGTGACAGAACATGGTTTGAAATCGCTGGTGTTTCTGACATCACAAACTACCTTGTAACCAATCAGGTCAACGTGTGATCGTCAACGAGTGGATCTCTGAGCTGGCGTGAGTGAGTGGAGGCGGGGCTCATATTCATAGAACATAGAGAACCGCGTATACTAAATGAAGCGAGGGTGTAGAGTTACATTCAAGCTATTTTTAAGGCATGAAGAATTTTTTTTTCAAGGAAAAAACATTTAAATTAGGGCTGTCAAAGTTAGCGCGTTAATAACGCGTTAACGCAAAATCATATTAACGGCACTATTTTTTTTAACGCTCGATTAACGCGGCGCGTATTTTCTGTTTGACCCGTGGCCCAAAACCTAGTTGGAGAAATGGAGATACACAGTGTTGCCAACTTAGCGACATTGCAGACCCATTTAGCGATTTTTTTCCCTTCAACAAAGCGCCCAAACCTTATTTAGTTTCTGAGAATCTACCGGTACCGCCGGTACTGCTCTCCCAGCACGCGCGCGCGCCTCTCTCTCTCTCGCTCTCTCTCTCTGCGTCTCGCGCTGGAGAGAGGAGCTGCGCTTTAATTCAGTTAAACACAGATATGATGTTGCTTCTCTAATTTTACATGCAAGTAGCCGAAATCGCAAAACAGATATTGTGTTTATCTTATGTGTATTTGATTTCATCAGACGACGGCTCGATTATCAGGATTATTGTGCAGATTAACATCTTGGAAGGGAGAGCTGGTTATGTCTTAATGGGTCGCGTTTCAGTCACCATTTCATATTCATTCCGTTGTTTGACAACAGAAACAGTAAAATATACCAATGAAAACAGTTTTATTGAGAATTTATCAAAATGGGCACAGAGAGAGACAAACTATAATGTAGCCTAATACATAATAAATGTACATTTAGCATTTTCAGAAGAGCTGCCCTGTCATGCAAAAATCTAAACATGTTTGTGTTAATTGCTCAGTGCAAAGAAAGAGAAGTAATGGGAACCTGGTATTTCTTTGTTCTTTCTACATGTGTCTAATAGACATGAACAAGTTCTTTGAAAAACATCTATGACCTTTGAAACATGTCTCTTCATGCTCTATGTTGACTATGGTTTCAATAATAAACATACATTTGCATAAAGCATCCATATTTATCCATGCCCACGTTGATTAGAGTATTACAAACTTGAAAAGTATTAATTTAAGGTACATTTAGAACAAATAAAAAAATGTGCGATTAATCACGAGTTAACTCATGACAATCATGCGATTAATTGATTAAAATTTTTAATCAATTGACAGCCCTAATTTAAATATGTAATTTTGGTGATCAAACATGAGTTTTAAGGGATCAAATTATTAACTACAGGGGGACTTTAAAAATAAAGATTCTTAAAGATAGGGTAGGTAATTTCAGAGCGGCAATTTCATAAGATCCCATCGTCCCACATGAACGCACAGCCAGAGCAGATTCTGCAAAGCGTCACGAGAGTGGGCATTAAATTACCTCATGTCTCAAAGCACATTACATTATAATAATAATGAACTTAACTTACAGAGCTCTAGTTGTACCACCTGACTGCTGCAGATCCAAGTAGATCATCACGGGTTGCCATCTTGTAATTCCGGTTATTACGACATGGTGTGAACACAGCATTAGCTCTTTGTTTTGGTTCAGAAGGAACTGTAACAGTTCTGCTGTTTGTTTGTGGCGCTCCGTGACTGGTCTAAGTGCACTTTTTCTTTTTGGAATTTTCAGTGTGAACTACTCGCTCTATTTATACAACAAAACGTCATAGAATTGTGCATTAGGACATGAATTGGGACGCACCTTCTGTCTATAACTCTGTGTGATGGGTCGCGGACGTATGCAAATACATATGCTGACAGGCAGGTAGGACCGAATGCAATGTTTGGATAAACATTTTTGGTCCTGAGATTTTCACAGAAGATACAGCGTAAATAAAAATAAATAAATAAATAAATAAATAAATAAATAAATTAATATATATATTCAGGAACCTGTATTTTTAAGAGTGTGGATGAAACCAAGTCCATCCCTACCATGTTTTTCACTTTCAATATCTTGTTTCGTGTCATTTGTGAATGTTATTCCTGTCTGTTGCTTCTACTGTCCTACTTTGATTCATTATGTCAACATTAAGACGGTAAGCCAATGTCTGTCTATGGCCGATGGATTCTGCCCTTGCTACTTTCAGATATTAAAATGCAAAAGGCCTAAAAAATAAAAAGTGCCCTAATTCCTGTTCAAAAGGTCGCTGTGATGAGTTATTAGGGAGTAAGCAGCTGAAAGCTATTCCCTTGTTAGATTTGACAGAGAGGCTGTCATTTCTCCCTTTAAAAATAGTGGGAAGTAATAAATGGTCATTTGTGAATGTGTTCGCTACCGGCAGAAAGAGCCGCGCAGCTCTGACTGCCTCCTGTGAGAGTTTAACATGGTGAAATATTGTCCCCATCGTCAGATGAGCGGTAGACGTTTTTGTCGAGATCAGCGGAAAAGCAGCAGTTTCCCCATGACTTATTATTAGCTGTTAGAAGTTTTGATAATTAATTAAGAGGTTACTTTTCAGTCAAAATAAAATGCCATTCACAACCCATGTAACATTTCAGAGAGAAAAAAGTAAGGGAGGGCTTGATTTTATTTACTGAAACCTGGCTATATTAAAATAAATAAATGAACTGATAAAATGTATACCTTGTATCTGCCCTTTGGATAAAAACAATGCCAAATGCATCAATGTAAATGTCAATTTTGATATAACCTTGATTGTAAAAAAAAAAAAAAAAGAAGCTAGCTTATGCATTTTCATTAAATGTTTATATTGGATAGGCTTTAAGGATTATGTAAAGGTTATGCAAACGTACCAAGCATTCAAATGTAGATCTGGTAAAGTATCGAGGTTGAGTCCCGGCTCGTGGCCCTTTCCTGTGATCCTGTCTCTGCTTCAGCTGTCCTGTCACAATAAAAGGAAAAAGGCTGTAAAATACATATACTGTGTACACAGGGCTTGACATTAACACCAGCAGTGGCATGTAACGCAGTCACTCCTACTAGCCACTTTGGCAGCTTGAATTTTTTATAGAATACATACATTTTTCAGTTGTAGTCTTTTAAAACGGCACCTGAAATAATAAACTAAGAGCATTGTAGAGTTGTTGAAAATAAAGATTTTGATACACATTGATACTGAAATATCTGAAACGCTTCCAATACTCCTTTTCCGCAGAACAGACACACGACACCAGCTGAGCTTTTTCACCTTCTCATCTTTCCGACAACGAGTTACACACAAACCCGCCTCTCCTCACTCACTTGTTTCATTTGCTCTGGATGAATATTGTTGGTGTTACAGGGCTTGGATTTTAGCATGGAACTGCGTGCATTGCACATAATTTTACTCATACCCGCAGATTTCGTGCTCAGACACAAAGTGTGCGCACATAAAGCTGCCTCTTAGTAATAAATTGACTTATTTTTTTGTTGCTTATTGCACTTAAACAGTCAAAGACACACAAAATAATATAAAATTGCCGGTCAGTTGAGAAAGAAAATGCATGTGTAACAGTATATTTGATCTGTGTGTCAGGTCTTAAAGTGACAGCAGCCTAATATTCCTGCTGTCAAATTATAAGATAATATTAAAAATATCTATATGGCAGTTTTTTTCCCATGGTATCGATTGTGGAAAAAATTGTGGCCAGTGAAAATGCTGAGTGGCAAGTAAATTTGGAAAACCACTAGAAACAGTGGCTGGTGAGCAAAAAAGTTAATGTTATATACAACTATTCAAAAGTTTGAGGTCATTTACATTTTTTATTTATTTATTTATTAAGGATGCATTAATTTGATCAAAAGTTACAGTAAAGACATCTGTAATGTTACAAAACCTTTCTATTTCACATAAATGCTGCTTTTTAAAGGGGAACTATGCAGTTTTTTTAGCTTAATTTACCTTACCTAAACAGCTTCGGAGTCATTGGAATGGTTATATGAATTTTTTCGGGTTGAATGGTGGCCGTCTCGCTTCCCTCTAGCGCCTGTGAGCGGAAAAACCACCCTTGCAACTTTGGGCCAGCGGGCCCCCGGCCTCAGCGTCAGGAAGTATCGCGTGATATCAGGTCTCGCGGTGTAAGAATTGCTTTACGGCACTGCACACATACATTTATATGCTTGCCTTCTGTGTATCATACATACCTCAGTGGACATGGCTCTGTGCGTTCGCCGGCTTCTTTGAAAACAAATGCACATGACCAGAGGGAGAAGATGGGAGGGAGGAGAGTCGCCAACGAGATTTGACGACAGTGTTGTCAAATATCTCTTCCATAGCTGTAGGGGGAGCTCTATAGAGAAACCCGCGAACAAAAAGCGAAAACTAGAAAAACAAAATAAATGGCCAAAACTATATAGCGCCACTTTAAAACTTTCTATTCATCAAAGAATCCTGAAAAAAAAAATTATCAGTTCTACAGAAATATGAAGCAGCACAACTGTTTTCAACATTGATGATAATCAGAAATGTTTCTTGCATATTAGAATGATACAAACAGTATAAGTCAGATCAACATGTCGCATGATTTAAAGTATCATTTATGTCCATAGCACAAACGGTTAGGGACAAGTTACACGCCAGATTAATCCTCTTTTTGTTGTTTTGTTCATTTGTTTTCAGGAAGCATCACTAATACAATTATTTTGCCAAGATATATATATATATATATATATATATATATAGAACTTCAACTTCAATCCAATCAGCTTTTAGAACCTGAACTATCCACTTGAGAACAGACATTTGGACACATTTATATCACATACATATTCAAATCCAACCTCCTCCCGTTATTTAATTGGCATTGTGTGTCTTACCCAGGTGGCTTAGCTGTGGATATTCGGATGCTCCAGACTCGAGCATCAATGTGACAGTTTCAGGTGGAGAACACTATTATTAGTTTACCTCTCAGCCATGGCATTTTATCACTGTTGCATCTGATGGTCTCGCTGCTTTAAAAAAAGAGAGGAAGTTGTGCATCTCAATCCGCCCGTTCATATTTCATAGGCCATGGTGTCATAAATACAGGGAGCACGGCTGACCTGAGCTATTAGTTACACACCTCCAATGGGCGTGCAACATTTCGTCTCTGGCAGGGACACGTTTTCCATTAAGTCACGCGGAAAAAGATCCTAGATACGCTGAGAAATATCGTACGCGGGCAAGCAAACACCAACGCAGAACTTTGTACGAATAAATAAACACACACAAAACATGGCCCGAGGTGGGAAAGAGAAGCCAAAGAGGGACAAAAGATGAAAGCAATACAACATAAACCTCCAGCCAGGAGTTAAAAAAAAAACAATGTAATATGGCGAGACTTGTGCTCCAGTCAGCTGTCTGAGAGGGTTGCGGGAGGGCAGCGTGCGGACTCCAAACAGCAGGTCAGATTGTAGGTCAATAGTGAGTTGCACTACAGAGACTCTCGCTTTTCCCTCAGCGTGTCTCATAAGTTCTGGTCACACAACTTGCCTTTCACTTTCTGTCACTCTTATGCCATGGAGAGTAAATGTGTGTTAGTCTGATTCACAATCACTCAACAAAGATATAAAGTCTTTATGTCATACAGGGCCATTTGCAGATTTATCTGGCCAATATGTGGAAATAAGAAGAAATAAAGCAAAGTTCTTCCACATGAATTTGTTCTAAGCTTAATGGCCTAATTAGAAACAACTGGGGCAATGCAGTGTCATTTAGGGTACTTTACTCAAAAGCGATGTACTATAAACGGAAAAGTATTTCCTTTTCATTTTTGAAAAGTTTCGCATACAGACGACAACGATCCCCGTTCACACGGATCCTTGAAAATGACAAAAACATTGTATTATTCATGCCAGGCCAGTAGTTGGCGATGGCAGTTTGTAAAGAAAGACTACACGCCTATCGACTGAACACGTAATACGCATTCGCATGACGTCACCGTTTACACAAATTAGCTTTTTGTAGTTTACACAGAGACGATAACGGTAACGTTTACAACTTGCACTATGAAACCTGTTTTCAAAAGTTTGCGTTTTCAGGCCCCCAAACGCCATTAACGTGTAAATAAACAGCAAAAACGCATAAAAAGTTTTCTGTTGAAAATGGTGTCGTGCAAAACACCTCCTTATTGTCATTGATATACCATCATAGTTTTCGTTAATATTTTGAATTCGATTTTATTTGATATTTTATATTTTCACTTCAATTTTAGTTAAAGTTTTAGTAACTTGGGTGTTTTTGTTATTTTTATTAGTTTTTTTAATATGGCCATAGTTTTTTATTCATTTTATATATTAGTTTTAGTTATTTTAGTGCTTCAAGTTAAAAGAAAAGAAAATGAGAAATGTTGTTTTGGCAACTAGCTGAAATAAAATAAAAATAAGAGTTATATTTATGGATTATGATGGCAGAGTTTTTTATAATTTTTTTTTGATACATCTCTCTTTCTGAGCATCACTCAGGAAGTGTTACATACACTTGTGAAATCCATCTATCTAAATACAGAATATTGCTTCTGAATACCAATAATATAAATCTTTTAAGGTGCATTTGATTTGATTTATTATTATCTTAATTTTTTTTTTTTTTTTAATGTTACTAAAAAAATGTTACCAAAAAATAGTTTTTTTGGAATGGAGGATTGCTGTGATATGTATATACAATCATCTAGAGTAGACTACTGATGTGAATATTTGTATATGGTATAAAATTAGATTCCGGTATGTTACATGGATTACAGTAATGAGTATGTAAATGACTGCAGGTGTTGAGCTTGGTAACACATTGCACTGATGAAGGGTTGAACCCGAAAACGTTTT